>CAUYQG010102568.1:0-79744 GCA_963574415.1 Tarsius wallacei
GAAAAACCAAAAGAAGAATATGGGTCTCTCCCAGACCCCTGGGAAGGCAGACACTGAGAAAACTGACTTCAGAATGCAAACAATGAAGAGCCCTCAGAATGACTGGTCTCAAACTACAAATCTAGATATCAAGACATTAATGGAGAGATTAAAAAGAATTGAGGAGAGTCAAGAAGAAACTAGGAAGGAGCTGATAACTGAGATAACAGCTATAAAGAATACTGTGAATGAAATAAATAATGACTGACAGTGGTGGGAAACTATGGGGGTGGGGAGGGGTAGGGTGACAGGATTAATGGTAGTAAATATCTGTCTGGGGAAGGGGAGACACCTCTTATCAACAAGGGTGCCTGAACGAAGCATATTTGTATACCTAGCCCTCAACTGTACCCCACAATATCATAATAAAAGATATTGAATATAAAATAAAATAAAAATAAAAATAAAAAACTAGACAGCAATGGCAAATATAATTTGGTAGCCCTTTTAAAGATGAGAGTAAAGATAGTGATTAACTTTTGATATTGTTGATCTTGTTAAGAATGCATGTTGAATAGCTGCTATAACAACTAAAAGAATACACTCTGAGAATATAACATCCAGATGAGTAAACGGGGAAAATAAAATGAGGAAAGAAGAAAAAAAATCAATTCAAAAGATGGCAAGAAAGAAAAAATAACACCAAAATCCATAGGACATACAGAAAGGACATAATAAAATGGCAAAAATAAATCAAATGACATACACAATCACAAAAAATATAAGTGAGTCAAATCCTACAGTTAAGAACAAAGGTTGTATGAATAAGGTTTTACTTTGCTATTTAGTTTGCTATTCTGTTTATAAATGATACATTAACTATAAGCACACAAAAAGATTAAAAGTTAAAAAATAAAAATATATGAACAAGGCAAATACTAATTAAAAAATAAAGGGAAAGATAATTGTGAAAGAATAAGAGGGTCATTCAGATTACTATACTGATTTTGATACCACAGAGAAGATATAGCAATTCTAAACTTGCAAAGTATGGCTTAATAACATAGCCTCAAAAATATGTAATGTAAGAAATTGAGATTAGTACAAGGAGACATTTACAAATTCGCCATCAGAGTGGTAGATATTTAACACTCTCAGTAATCGATAGATCAAGTAAGCAGAAAATAATGAGATTATAGATGATTTGAACTATGCATTTAACATAACTTATTGGCATATTTGAAACATTGCAAGGCCGGGCTGGGTGGCTCAGCCTATAATCCCAGAACTTTGAGAGGCCAAGGCAAGTGGATTGCCTGTGCCTGCAGGTTTGAGACCAGCCCTGACAACTTTGTGAGACCTCGTCCCTACTATAAATCAAAAATTAGTCAGGCGTGGTAGGTAGCACACGCCTATAGTTCTGGCTGCTTGGAAGGCTTGAGGCCGAAGGATTGCCGGATCACAGCAGGTCAATACTGGGATGGCCCTGAGCTTGCATGTCACTGTGCTCCAGTCTGGGTCATGGAGTGAGACTCCAACTCAAAAAAAAAAAAAAAGAAAGAAAAGAAAAGAAACATCATATGTAGCAAAAGCAGAATCCATATCCTTTTCATGTACATGTGAAATTTTTTTTTTTTTAATTGGAGTCTCACACACTCTGTCACCCAGACTGGAGTGCAGTGGCACACTCACGGCCACCTCAGCGTTGACCTGTTGGACTCCGGCGATCCTTCCACCTCAGTCTTCCAAGTAGCTAGAACTACAGGTGTGCTACCATGCCCGGCTAATTTTTGATTTATTGTAGGGACAAGGGCTCGCAAAGTTTCCAGGGCTGGTCTCGGACACGTGGGCCCAGGCAATCCACTCGCCTTGGCCTCCCACAGTGTTGGGATTACAGGCTGAGCCTGGCCACATGTAAAATATTTACAAAAATTGATCATATGTAAGGCCATAACACCAAGTTTATATTTGAGAGGATAGGTGCCAAACAAACCATATTTCTTGACTCCAATGTAATTGAATCAGATGTTAACAACAAAAATAACTAGATACACCTGTACTTTGGGAAATTAAAAAAAAAAAACCTCTTTGTATTAATTCAAGGGTCAATATCATATTCAAACTGGAAATCAGAATATATTCTAAATTTTAAAATTGTTAAACGCTATGAAATCTTGTGGGATGCAACCCAAGCAGTACCTTGAAGGAAACAGAAAGTCTTAATAGTCTTATAAGCATTATAGAAGCTGAATTAGTGGTTGTAAAATATTTTCAAAGTTTGATCTGTATACCTGAAACACAGGTACTACCTAAGAGTTTTTTTAAAAAATGCAGATTCTTGGACTTGACCTTAGATCTACTGAATCAGAATTTTAACTTTATCAAAATCGACAAGGTTTTCCTTTATGTACATTATGGAATGTAAGGTTTGTACTAGTAAACTAAATTCAAATATGTATTAAAAACTTATATTATAACTAAGTTTATCCAAAAATACAAAGATGGTTCATTATAATAAAGTAATTTGTTACATCAACATATTAGAGGAGAAAACCCTAGGACTGTCTCAATTGAATCAAGAGAGTGCTGAGTAAAATTCAACATCTATTAATTTTTACAAAAGAACCCCAAGCAAAGGACAATAGAATAAATGGTATTATTGTATGACTGATCTCCTTTCAGGTACATTGATCTTATTTTATTTTCTATTTCTCTTTCAATGTCACATTGCTTGAATTACTATAGTGCTATTGGCACAGAAACAGGAAATCAGAATTTAGTTTATGTTAATTAAGGTATTTCAAATCAGTGGGTAAAAGGGTGGATTTAATTAGATTATAGTGTTGAAAACTGGTTATTATCTAGAAAAATTAAAATGAGATATTCCCTGAAACACACTTTTACACATTCCAGATCAAACAAAGTTATGCATTTTTAAAAAACTGTAAAAATGTTAAAATCAAATATAATGCTATATATTTTTAAAAATCTTCAGTTGAAGACCTTCAGAAAATACAAAAATATGAAAGCTAAAATGAAAAATATAAACATATTTTACTATGAAAAAGTTTAAAATTTTTGTGTGACAAAATATCCACAAGAAAAATTAAAAGACAAATAGTAGACATGGAGAAGTTTTTATTAGAATATAATAACTCTACCTATCACCATACACAAAAATCAACTCTAAATGGATCAAAGACATAAAAGTAAAACCTCAAGCTATAAGAATCTTAGAAAATTCAGGAGACACTCCTATGAGAATCAGAATAGGCAAGTGCTTTCTGATCAAAACTCCAGATGTCCATGCCATAAGAGATAAGATAGACAAGTGGGACCTCATTAAACTGAAAAGCTTCTGCAAAACAAAAGAAACCATCAAGAGAGTAAGGAGACAGCCCACAGAATGGGAAAAAATATTTGCCAACAGTATATCTGACAAAGTCCTAACATACAGGATCTACAAGGAACTCAAATGTGCTGAAAGGAAAAAAAGCAAACAGCCCCATTAAAAAGTGGGCAAATAACATGAATAGACACTTCTCAAAAGAAGATATATGGGCAGCCAACAGACATATGAAAAAGTACTCAGCCTCACTAATCATCAGAGAAATGTAAATCAAAACCACACTGAGATATCACCTAACCCCAGTAAGAATGGTCATTATTAATAAAACAAAAAACAACAGATGCTGGCAAGAATGTGGAGAAAAGTGACTGCTTCTGCACTGTTGGTGGGAATGCAAACTGGTTCAACCTCTATGGAAAACAGTGTGGCAACTTCTGAAAGAACTAGACATTGACCTTCCAAATGACCCAGCAATCCCCCTACTGGGAATATACCCAAAGGAGCTCAAATCATTCTACAAAAAAGATACCTGCACATGCATGTTTGCTGCAGCACTACTCACAATAGCAAAAACATGGAACCAACCATGCTACCCACCAAAACTGGACTGGATAAAAAAAAAATGTGGTGCGAAATTCTTGGGAAGAAAGGCGGAGCCAGATAGACTAAGTAAGTCCCAGTGTGCGTGAGTGTACGAAAAATTTTATGCATGTGTGATATCAAAATCAGCATAGTATTCTAAGTTACCCTCTTATTATCAAAACTAACCTTTCCTTAAGTTAGATAAGGTTGTAAACTAATAATGCCTTAGTAATAGTTCTACTTTAGGCCATTATGCTCATACTTATGAACAAAGGCATCTATATATAGATATTTGTTGCAACCCTTCTGTAGCAGAAAAGAAAATAAATTTAACCCAATATCTCTCAAAAGGGTCCTGGCAAAGCAAATTGTGAGTTATACATACTATGAAATTCTATGCAGCTGTTTAAAATGTTGACTTATAAATATTGATGTGGAAAGTTCTCCAAGACAGATTAAAAGAAAAAAAGTAAATAACAGAAAGATGCAATTCTAGGCCAGGTGTGGTGGATTATGCCTGTAATCCTTAGGGAGGCCAAGGTGAGAGGATAGTTTGAGACCAGCATAGGAAGCATTACAAGATCTAGCTTCTACAAAAAATAAAAATAAATAAAAAGTAAGCCAAGTGTGATGTCGTGTGTCTATAGTCTCAGCTACTCATTGCCTGAGCCCAAGAGGTAGAGGCTGTGGTAAGCCATGATTGTGTCACTGCACTCCAGCCTGAGCAGTAGAGTGAGACTTGGACTCAAAAAAAAAGAAAGAAATTTGCAATCCTATTTTTATTCAAAAATTGCATATATGTATGCAAATGCATAGACAAACACCAGCAGGATCTCACCAAACAGTTAGCAGTGATTATTTCTGAAAAGGAAAGTATGTTGATGTCAGGGAGGTGAAGAGAAAGATGTAATGAAGAACTTCCACATTTCACTTAGTGTACTTCTCCGTAATTAGAGCATCTATATAACTTATCATCTAAACCTGGAAAATTTAGAGTAAAAATATCTGCTATTAATTGCTTTGGGACCATAGACATAAATTGAAACTCTTCTGGGTAAATGGGACTCTTGGTCACATTATCTATAGTGAGAATATATTCATGACTTAATGGTTTAATTTTAAAAACCAGTAGCACATTGCTAACCATTGTTTAGAGCTGAAATTAGTAATCCACCTTGGACTGGACTTACATAATTATGAGAAAAAAGACTTGTATGACCTCTTTTATGTTTTTGCATGAGGCCACTAGGTACTATTTCTCCCTGTGTGGCTTAGTAAACAATGTTTCTTTACCTTGATTATGTAGAGCTTCAAGGATTGAATAATCACATAAAGAGCCTACAACCTTTAGGGAGGGAAGAGCCTGAGTCCTCTAACACATTTCCTCAAGATACAAGCCTGGAGGTAACCTATTGCCTGTTGTCTCTTGGGGTTGCTCTGATTGAAATTCATGGACAAGAAAGAGATCAAGACATCTAAACAGGAACTCACCCTGAGGTACAGGAGAGTATTGGGTCTAGGCCGTCACCCTACATTTAATACAAGGGTTTTAAGTTTTTTCCACAGAGAATGGTTCTAGTGTAAGCTATAGCAGAAGCCATCAGCTTTTCTGGTCCTGGCTACCCTGGCACAGTTTCATGCTTTGAGATCCAGAGCTGAGCATATGAGGATGAACTCACAGAGATGTTAACTCTGAAATTGTGTCTACCACAGGTGTGTCCATCCACGGTACTTAGAAGCATAACTGATCATTCTGGACTGAGTAGGACCCTGAGATTCTTGGACAGTGAAGGAGGATGAGAAGAAAGACTTTAAAAGGGAGAAACTGGACTTGCTGCTAATAAGACAGGTGATCTTGAGCAATGAATTTATACCTTGAATACAAGGGGAAGGGGACCCCCCAACCTCTGGAATTTACTTATAAAAATGTGTATTTATTTATTCTTACATGTTTAAACTTCAGTCACTTTCAAAGTAGCCTCTGTTTGATGCAACATACCTACCATGCTTTATCCACTGCTCAAAATATTTTTTGAACTCATCAGTTTTGATGCCTTTTAGTGCTTCTGCAGCTTTTTGTTTGGCCTTTTTCACATCAGCAAAACATTTCCCTTTGAGGAATGCTTTCATCCGGGGAAACAAAAAAGTCACTCAGGGTGAGCTCAGATGAATAGGTAGGGTGGGGGATGGAGGCCATGCTGTTTTTGGTCAAAAACTACTGAACACTCAGCAAGGTGTGGGCAGGTGCACTTGTAATCATCCTTCATGAAATGGGTAAACTGATTGAAAGAATCTCCAAAAAATATTTCACTGAAGCCAAACGCAGCCTCTTACAACAACGCTGGCTACCGATGTCGATGGGATCCTAGAACACTTGCCTAGCAGGAGAAACCTGTACTATGAGGGGCCTACCCTCCAAAAAATAATTCCATTTCTTTTTAGGGGAGGTCCCCCCTTGTATGTCAAATGATTCATATGGATTATACTTTTAAAACAGACCAGGTCAGTATAGTGAGAATGAGTTTGTTATGAAAGTGAATTTGGCTCTTTAAAAAAAAAAAAATTGACCAACCACATATTGCCTCCCCTAAATGAACCTGTGGTGATCATTTTAATTGATTCAGGCATTAAGAAAACATTAAGAAAGAATCAAAGGAGGTGTACCAAGGGGTCGAAGAAATTTGGGGCAAGAAAAACAGGAACAGGAGGTGAGGAAGAGTCGGTGATGCAATGCACACTACTCACGGGGTTGGTACGCGTTCCAGTGAGTGTACTGCACCGGCTCCAGGGTCTGCCCAGTTGCCTTCCAAGTGTACTCTCCTGTATTATTTTGGTCTTGAAGAGCTATCCAAAAATAACTGTCCTTCGTTTTTACCACACCGCTGATCAAACTGGTAATAAAAGCTTGTTCAAACCTTAAGAAGGGAATAAAGGAAGTGGTTATATTAAGTTTCTGAGCAATCAAAACATAATGAAGTGCACAGAATGGCCCAGAGTAAGCATTTCTCATTAATTCTTTAGAACACGGAGCAGAAAAATACCCAAAGACCTTGAACACTACTAATACATGTCAAATGTCAGTGCAATTCCCAAAAATACGTGAGTGAGGAGAATTTGACTCTTACAGATGGGGCTTAATTCTTTCAAAGGATAGAGTCCTGCCCCAGTTTCAGGATACAGGTAGGAAAGTTCACAAGGACAGCGATATATTTCTTGGAGTAAGATGTGGCCTACTTTGTAATTAGGCCACATACCACACACCATGCAATGATGCGTATGGAGTGGGGTTTGGCAGGAGGGAGGAGAAAGGATATTCTGCTTTTCTAAATGAGCATTTATTAAGGCTGAGTTCACATGTACCACCCTCACCACTGCACCACGCTTGCCTGGGGAGAAAGGAACAGGGATTGGAGTAGCAATTTTGTGTCTTCCAAATCACTATGTTCACAAGCACAGGTACACCTTGGCTTATTCAGACATGTTCAAATCTGCATTTTCACTGAAGAGAAATATAAAAACCTAGTACCAAATCCAAGGCAGTATACCCACTAATATATTTCCCAAACAACAAAATGAATTGGTATTCCACGATTGGTTGATGGCAATGCCCCCTTTCCAGTATAAACACATCAAAGCAGAAGCTAGAACATTTGTATAAATGCTTCCAAATGCACACCTACTAAGAAAAATGTATTAAGATTTAACTAGCATTGAATTTTTCAGCTATGTATGAAACTGTCTTGAGAAAGCTATTTTTAGAACATATTAGGTTAAAGGAGACACATTTCAAAAAGTGGAGACTTCTGACCAGACCTGCTGAGTCTCTGGGAAAGGAAAGGCCTGATGTCATCACCTGGGAAACCTAAGAAGGAAAGCACATTAGACCTTTCATCCAATTTTGGATATTTTTTTTTCTGTGCATCCTTAATTTACCAAGGGAAGCAAAAGCAATGGGGTCACTTAAGAAAAGAAGAGTCTCAAAGGAAATAGGGGAGGAAAAAAAGAATCAAAATAAGTAAAAAGTGCCTTATGGACATAATTAGCAACATTTAGAGATCTTAGGTGTCTATGGTATTCATCTTTGCAGGGGATATGGATTTTCGGCAGGCTTTAGTAAATATTTTCTGCAGGTACTCTATTAATAACCTAAGTAGCACACGTTTAAAATTAGAGAAATTCTTTTTTTAACCTTGCAAAAATGTGCTTCAAAAGGAAGGAATATAAGACTAAATATTGCCTATCTGCTGTTGTAATGTTCCTCACACTTTTATTGGGCTCTCGTAACATGCAGTCTGTTATTCCTGACCCCTTCTGAGGTAGAGTAGCATGGGTATGATCCTCACCTGGTCTTGAAATTGTTGAGTTAGAAGTCAGCAAAATATTGCTATGACCAGGACCACTATTTTCTGTGCTGGTTCTATACCCAGGGGGTGTTGCTGGCTCTTCCGTTAGCTTCTACTATGGCATTTATCAGACAATGCAGGGAAATGATGCTGTCTGTAAACTTGGCCTTGCATATCAATATTCACGATATTTTGCTTTTGTGCCCTGTTAACTGTAGACTTTTTTTTTTTGAGTCAGAGTCTCACTCTCACCCACACTGGAGTGCAGTGGCACGCTCATGGCCACATCGATGCTGGGCTCAGGCAATCCTTCTGCCTTAGCCTTCCAAGTAGCTAGAACTATAGACGTACACCACCACGCCTGGCTATTTTCTTTTTTTAAATGTAAGATGAGGTCTTGCCATGTTGCTCAGGTTGGTCTCAAACTCCTGAACTCAGGCAATCCTCTCGCCTCTACCTCCCAAAGTGCTGGGATTGCAGGCGTGAGCCTCTGCACCCGGCAAATTGTAGATTTGTAATTGTAGATTTATTTAGTCTACTCTGATTTGATATTTTATCCTCATTTATCATTGCTTAAAACAATAAAGGCTTCTGCTTTCGAAATTGGCAAGTATACCTCTAAGTAGCTGCATATAATACTTTTTTGCATTAAATCCTAAAACTGCTAAATCAAAACAAAACTCTAGTTTTCTTGGTCCCGTTTAGAAGATGGCACTGTTAATAAAATATTTCAGCAAATATGTCTTTCTCCTAAACCATACATCCTAGGAAAATTAAGTCTTTAACTGCATGCAATCTCTTGAGTATCTATTTTCAACTTATAAAGGAACAGAAGGACATTTTATATTCTTTGTAACTCTGTTTTCTTTTTTTTTTTGAGTTGGAGTCTCACTCCGTCACCCAGACTGGAGTGCAGTGCCCGCTCCCGGCCACCGCAGCCTCGACCTGCTGGGCTCTGGCGATCCTTCTGCCTCAGTCTTCCAAGTAGCCAGAACTACAGGCGCGCGCTGCCATGCCTGGCTAATTTTTTAATTTTTATTGTAGTTGCCCAGGCAGGTCTCGAACCTGCGGGCTCAAGCAATCCACTCACCTCTGCCTCCCAAAGCACGGGATTATAGGCTGAGCTACAAAGCCCTGCCTGTAACTCTGTTTTCAAACGTTAAAAGGGTTGTGAAAACTCTGGCTTACAGTAATAGAGCAGATGACCTTTCAACGTCTTTTCTGGACTGTGTTTTAGAATTATTCATAGGAGACCATTCCAGAGTTTCATAATATATGGCCTTTTGTCTGGTTTCACTGAAGTTGTTTCATTCAAATTTTGGTATGACTTAAGAAACCAAAAATACCTATATGCCCATCTTTTCATATTATTATTTGAACCAAGATAGCATGCTGAAATTCAATAAAGCAAAAATTGTTTGTTCTTCTTCAAAGAAAACAAGTAATTAAAAATTTTGCTTATTTATACCTACTTAGAAGATTAAACTTTTTAGGGGAATAATTCTTAGAATCAGAAAGAAATCAACTTCTTAAAAAAGATAAGAAATTGGGCCAGGTGTGGTGGCTCATGCCTGTAATCCTAGCACTTTGGGAGGCTGAGGTGGGAGGATTGCTTGAGCCCAGGAGTTTGAGATCAGCCTCAGGCAACATAGCAAGACCTAATCTCTACAATAAACCAAAAAATTAGCAGGGTGTGATGGCGTGCCTCTGTAGTCTCAGCTACTTGGGGCTGAGGCAGAAGGATCACTTGAGCCCAGGAGGTTGAGGCTGTGGTGAGCCATGATCATGCCACTGCCCTCCAGCCTGGTTACACAGAATACCGACTAAAAAAAAAAAAAAAAAAAAAAATTAAAGAAAAAAGAAATCAAGAGTGTGTTCAGTGTAAACAAAAAAATATATCTTGAACTTTTATAAGTCTGACAAAAAATTTGCTCATTTTAAATTAAATTACATTTTAATTTAAAAATACAATTTGAAGGTAGCAATACATTTTTAGCATGCATTAACAAACTTTTTCCTTTAAGGATAAATATTTTGTATTTCAAAAACTGTACTCTTCAAAAGAAGGTATTTTATACTTAATCTTTAATTGAACATTTTATTTCTTCATCAATTTAGTCAGTGTAGTTAAAAAAGATTTTTCTCATCTGTGAATAACATCATACTTAGCTGACAACAGTACTATAATGATTGTGTTTGTATTACCTAAAACAAGGGATCAAAAAGAAAGCAATACATTGGAAGTAGCTTCATTAGAGCTATTTCAGTAAAAAAATAGTAGTAGTCTTTATATATAATGAGGAGGTTGGGATGAACACAGCTTTAAATTAAGTAACATCAACTGGACTTCTCCCAATGACACAATTGTTAATATTTTTCATGCCATTTTCAAGTAACTGACTTTGTTCCCGAACTAATATAAAAATGATCAATTTCTTTCTCTGTTCTTTACTAAAGAATGAAAGTAGACTATCAGTAGTTTTCAAATGGGAGACATACTTCTTGACACATATTGTCAGAGGTTTCTGGTGGCTTTCCCCAGGAACTAGAAATGTTGATTTGAATTTTGTTTCTTCTAAAAGATTAGAAAAGAAAGATAGGCTTAGAAAATGTACTTACTACAGACATAATAAATAAACCTGGAAGAGCAAATTCCAAACTGCCAGTGGAAGTGACCTTTAGGGAGGAGAGGCAGGGTGGAGGAAGAAGAAGTGGAGGTAAGGGGGTGCCTTCACTTTTAGACTATATTATTCTGGCTTACTTGAACCGGTACCAATGAGGATGTTTTTATTGTATAATTTTAAAGATAATAACTAAATATGTTTTTATAAAGAAAGTTAACTACTTTACACACACACACACACACACACAAACTTTTAGAACAAATAAATTAATTCAGCAAAGTTTCAGTACACTAACAATGAACAAATTTGAAAAGGAAATTCAGAAAATGATTCCACTCGCAAAAACAAACAAAACAAACTTAGTAATAAACTTAACCAAGGAGATGAAAGTACACTGAACACTGCAAAATGTTGCTGAATAAAATTAACGACTACAAATAAATGGAAAGACATCTTGTATTCATAGCTTAGAAGACCTAATATTGCTAAGATGCCCATACTACCCAAAGTGATCTATACATTCAATACAATCCCTATCAAAATTTCAATGAGATTTTTGTAGAACCAGAAAAATTCATCCTAAAGTCCATATGGACTTTCAAGGGACTCTGAATCGCTAAAACAATTGTGAAAAAGAACAAAGTTAGAGGTCCCACACTTCTCGATTTCAAACTTAATACAAAGCTACAATAATCAAAACAGTGTGACTGGCATAAAGACCAACACATAGACCAATGGTGTAGAATAGAGAGCCCAGAAAACAAACCCTTGCATATATGTCAAATGATTTCTGACAAGGGTGCCAAGACTATTCAAAAGAAAAATAGCAGTCTTTTTTTAACAACTTGGGAAAACTGGATATCCACTTGCAAAATATTAATGTTAGGCCCATACTTTTCACCATGTATAAAATGAGCTCAAAGACCTAAACATAACAGCTGCCCCTATAAAACTCTTAAAAGGAAGCATGGAGGAAAAGCATCATGAAATTGCTTTTGGCCATGATTTCTTGGATATGACATCAAAAGTTCAGGCAACAAAATAAGAAATGGATAAACTGGACTTCATCAAAATTAAAAACATTTGTACATCAAAGGACACTATCAACAGAATAAAAAGGCAAGACACAAAATGGGAGAAAATATTTGTAAATCATATATCAGAGAAGGGATTAATACCCAGAATATATAAAGAACTCCTATAACTAAACAACAGAAAAAAAACAGACACTCCAACTAAAAAATGTGCAAAGGACTTGAATAGACTTTTCTTAAAGATGATCTACAGATGGCCAATAAACACATGAAAAGATGCTCAACATCGCTAATCACTAGTGAAATGCAAATCACAACCATATTGAAATACCACTACACGCCCAGTAGGATGGCTATTATCAAAACAAAAACAACCAGAAAATAGCAAACATTCAGGATGTGGAGAAATTGGAACTCTTATGCACTGCTGGAGGGAATGTAAAATGGTACAGCCTCTATGGAAAACAGTATGGTGGTTCCTCAAAAAATTGAAAACTAAACTGTCATATGATTCAGCAATTTCGCTTCTGGGTGTGTACTCCAAATAATTGAAAGCAGGGACTCCCAATATATCTGTACATTCATGTTCTTAGCAGCATTATTCACAATAGTCAAGTGATGGAAGCAACCCAAGTGTCTATTGATGGATAAATAGATAAACAAAATGTGGCACACACATACAATGGAATATTAATCAGCCTTTAAAATGAAGGAAATTCTGACATACGTTACAACATGGATGGATCTTGGTGACATGCTAAGTGAAATAAATCAGATACAGGAAAACAAATACTGTATAATTTCACTTATATGAGGTACTTAGAATAGTCAAACTCAGAGATAGAAAAGATAGTAGTAATTGTCAGGGGCTGAAAGGAGGGGAGAATAGGCGGTTTTTGTTTAACAGGTAAAGAGTTTCCATTTGGGAGGATGAAAAAGTTTCTGCTTAGCTTCCGAGTTTCAGGCAGATCCCGTACCTGCCTAATGATCATTTCTATACCTAACCCCGAATTGTACCCCACATATTTAAAACTAAAAATTTAAAAAAAAGGAAAATTTTCTGTATAGAGATGATGGTGGTGGGTGAACAATAATGTTAATGTACTTAATGCCATTGAATTGCACGCTTAAAAATAACTAAATTGGTAAATTTTATGTTTATGTAAATATTATGTATATTTTGCCACAATAAAAAATATTAACTGCAAAAGTGTTTTGGGAGATATGGCAAACTGAGGAAAAGAGCAGAACTATAAACATGCTTGCAAACAATGCACACTTAAATCTAGGAGAAAATGAGATATTGTAAGATTTCTTACTTTTTTTTGAGTTGGAGTTTTACTCTGTCGCCCAGACTGGAGTGCAGTGGCACGCTCCTGGCCACCGCAGCCTCAACCTGCTGGGCTCTGGCGATCCTTTCACCTCAGCCTTCCAGGTAGCTGGAACTACAGGTGTGCGCTACCACACCCGGCTAGTTTTATTTTTTTTAATTTTTTAAAAATTTTTATTGTAGAGACGAGGTCTCGCCAAGTTGCCCAGGCGGGTCTCGAACCCACGGGCTCAGGCAATCCACTCGCCTCGGCCTCCCAAAGTGCTGGGATTACAGGCTGAGCCACTGAACCCGGCCAGATTTCTTACTTTTGACAAAAAATTATAAAACTGAATGCCATGTAGATTAATTTGTATCAAATATTCCATGGCTCATTGATTCAAGATTAGATATACATGCATTTAGACAGTTATCCATTGGAACTTTGGAACTCAAGTTTTGCATTCATGCTTTGTCTGGAAGCAAAGTGGCAAGACTCAACGAAGTTTTCTAACAATCAACAAAGCAAATAAAAATGTGTTACTCAACACTAAAGATCTGTTTTTCTTCCCATCTCTATTCCACAAAGTGTTAAAAGTCCTAGACCAGGAACAGTTGCCTGATAACAAAAGAAATAAGTAATTTGTAGCAGGTGGTTCTAATTGTGCCCATCAAACCTGTCACTCCATTGTGCAGAAGAGTGGAAAATCAATTAGCAACTACAAGCTTGGGTGCTGAAGAGTGACAGGAGTGTTTTAACTCAAACAGGAAATCAGTAATGGGAAAAAATGATTACCAAGACTGCTGGTGGACACTCCTGATCTGAGGAGACTTTTCATCCATTGTCCAACCTTTTCACACAAAAGATGCTGTTGGAGAATATTTCAACATGTATTGTCACTCAAAGAGCAGTACATTGTGGACCCTTGTTTCTTTCCTGATGGGGTCTGAATGATTAAAAATCAAGAGTCTAAGTCCTTTATCAGTGCGAGGAGGTTTTTGACAGACTCTCTTGGGTTTTCAAGGTATAGGATCACGTCGTCTGCAAAAAGGAATAACTTAACTTCCTCTTTTCCTGTTTGGATACCCTTGATTTCCTTCTCTTGTCTGATTGTTCTAGCAAATACTTCCAACACTATGCTGAACAGGAGGGGTGAAAGTGGGCAATCTTGTCTTGTTCCAGTTTTCAGGGGAAATGGTTCCAATTTCTGTCGATTCAGCAATAAAAATAATAATAATAATGAATAAAGAGCGTGGGGCTTTTCTTTCCTAGACTTGCAGGACTGTGTTGGAGTCACTGCTTTGGATGAAGGCACATTTTTGAGGTAGTAGATGTTATCTGACCCGGAGAGATGCCACATTCCTGCTCACGTGTAGTCCCTCAGGGCTTGGTGAGTGGCTAGCACAAGGCAACCTAGATGGGCCTGGGAGGCTGACTGGGCTAAAAACAAACTTACCTATGCCATAGTTCTGCTTTACAGTTGGACCAGACAGATGTGTGTGCTAGCTACTGAATACAGTTTACCAAAGAAAACATTCAAAATATTCACAACATATCTTTATATCCAGTTTAGGGGAAAATGAAACATTTTTTTCCAGACACTTTCTATCATTTGTATGAGGTCCCTAAAGGGTCTATAGAATATAGAGCATTTGTTCTAGCAGATTTCTGCTTTAGCTTAGGTCACTTTGGCACTACGGGCTCTCTACAATGTTACTCTGATTTTATCCACTTAATGTGTTATTCCGCCTTCTTCCCGTGTTTCATGTGTCTATGTTTAAACTCTTCAGCTTCTGGGATGCAAAAGGCACTGGACAATTACACCATGCCTTTTATTTCTTTTGTATAGCATGTCGGTGTTTAATATGCCACCTCTCACAAAACAGGTATTCAGTAAATAATTTCCTCATAAATTCTTGGCTATTAATTTTTTGTGTGGTCAGGTAACATGTAAAATGTAATTAATACAGAGGTATGGAATAGACACTCAATGAATATTAAACAATAACAGAATAGAGATTAAAACATAGAAACAGTTGAAATAATTAGACTTAATTAACAAAAGAGCATATAACTTCATTGGTCATCCAATGTTGACTCACTGACGGGACAATTTCCAACCCAAGGTGCCCTGGGAACCTTTTGGGTAAGTTAGCACTTTGATAAAGGCTTCCTTCTGCCTGGTAGCTATATCTCGAAAGGAGGAAGGTAGAACTAAAAACATCACTGAGATACATCAAAGGTAGTGGTATACCCTGAGGGGAGGGAGTTCTGAGTTTTTATAAAATGTTTCACCAGGTGATTTAGTCTGCCAAATGCTATCATTTCATTCCTCTGTGTGTCTTTGTGTATGGTGTGTATGTACATATATTCCTGTATGCTGTTTGAAAAGAAGGCTGGGAAAGAAGGCAGGAAAGTAAGAGGGTAAGAGAAGGAAGGAAATATGGGCAGCTTTGAATGTTGACATTCAGTGTGGGAAGAGCCAAGAAAACATCCATGAATTCCTCTACAAATTAGATTTACATGTGAGGGGGTCTCTAGTCAAAACCATAGCAGCACTAGTCCTATTTTCTGGTATCCAGTGGGTATTTTTAAAGGCAATGGCCTAGGCAAAAAAGCAAGTGACTTGCTTTGCAGATGTAGTTTCCCACAGAACTGCTGAAGAACTCTACTCTGCTTCTGTCTTCAGTGTGGAGGAGTAGGCCTCCCAGCCTTCACTGTCCTCCTTACATTGGCAGTGATACGAGGTCACCTTTGCTATTGGTTCTTTTATCCTATACAGGTATTACACATCTATAGTATGCTGCAAATTACATGGAGTGTAAAAATGGCAGTCTGTACCAGCATCAGGAAGACACGTGTGCACAGTGTAGTCTCAACCTAAACTAAATAGATCCAAGAAGCAATGTGAAGCATTTGAATATCTTTCACTTTGTACAGTTCCTGTTCTGCCAAAACCCCCGTATGACTCAGATACATTACACTTAAAAAATAGTTAATTTCTTTCTTTTCCATTACAAGCAGTTAGACAATAAAAAGCCTAAAAACAACTGAATATATTAGTAAAGCCAGATAATAAATAAACCTTTTGGGAAAGTAAAAGCCACCTTACATTTTACTATTTGTTACTCAAAAATCAATTTAGAAATAATACAGTATGATTTAAATTAATCTCAATAAATAATTTAACTCTCTAATGTATGGCATCCTTCAGATTATGACAAATTATGATTGTATTTCTATCATTCCAAGAGCCCTCATGTCAAAGCATATTTGTGTTTCTGTTAAAACACTTTTTTTGGGGGAGGGGGTTGGGTTTTTTTAAAGTAGGATTTATTGAGAGGACAGAAAGGCTCCCAGAGCGAAAGGGAACGCAAGGGGGTTGCCCAGAACACTGTTAATTTACCTGTTTGAAATGGTTACAAGTGCAGGTGGACAGTAATAACCACTGGATGCATGGTCAAAGCTTCGAAGGACTGTGTCAATTTTGTAACAGTATCCACCATGTCTTTCCCATCCCTTAAAAAAAAAGAAAAGGTAAATTAAGGACATGATCTGATTTATACCAAAAGGTCTTCTTCTGCATATTCTTTTACCACTGACATCACTTTCTTCTCTGACTCACTCAAAACTCCTTTAATTTTTGTGCTAATATTTTTTTCTATCTGGTAATTAGCTACAGCTACTTCTACATTTATTTAATTAATTATCTTAAAACCTAGAAGTCTTAATTAACTTAAAACCTAAAGCCTTAAAAGCAAATGAAAATAAAGGGGTACTCACTCAAGATTCTCTCTCTCTTTTTCTCTCTTTCAACTTACAGAAATTTCATACAAATGAACCCTACAGGAGGGCAGAAATTAAGTGTTGCCTTTGAAGTTAGAAGGCATGAATTTGAATACTGGCTTCATCACTGCACAACCTTATATAATATCTTAGTTTGCTCAACACTAAAATGGGATAATAATGATATCCAGGAGACTTTTCTGATATAAGAGAAATACAATACAGAGACCTTGGAACTGAACTAGGGACTTAGTATGCACAAAGAGGACATATGTATACAGATGATATTATAGATTTCTTTTCAACTTTCTTCAATATGAATTATTTCATGTTATCCCACTGAGATTCACTGAAGTTAGGGACTTGGATAAAGTCACAAACTAGTGAATCAGCTGGGCCTGGAACCCAATTCTGGTGCAATTCAGGATGGTCTTCGTTGGATCACATGCTTCTAAGTAGAGGATAATATGTATATATTTCACTCTCTCTCTCTTTCTCTCTTTTTTTCTTTCTTTCGGAGTGGAGTTCAGTGGCATGCAATTACAGCTCACATCACTGCAACCTCAACCTTCTGGGCTCAGGTGATCCTTCCATCTCAGCCGTCTGAGTATCTGGGACTGCAGTCGTGCCACAAAACTCGGCTTATTTTTTTATTTTTATTTTTGTAGAGACAAAGTCTCACTATGTTGCCCAGGCTGGTCTCAAACTCCTGGGCTCAAGCAATTCTCTTGTCTCAGCCTCTCAAAGTGTTGGGATTATAGGTGTGAATCACCACACTCTGCCTGTATATATATATATATATATATATATACGTATATATTATTTAGTAAAGATATGTATATATATATATATATTATTTAGTAAAGATTATTCCCAAATTAACTGGCTGGTCTTTTAGCGAGGAGGCAAACAAGCTTTGGCACTCAGACAAAATGACAAATGTGTAGTTCTATAGCTTATCCCTGGGAGCAACTAAGGGTGACTCTATTCTTTGAAATCATACAGTACAGAAGACATATATTCATTACTTTTATATATTTCAACTAAGTTATTTTAGTTCTTTTTCTTCCAATACTATTAAATTTATCACTTATATCTACTTTTACTTATTCACCAGTTTAAAAATACTCTTCGTTTTATGCCATGCCAATACTTGCTAACTTTTGATCAGATATAAAATGATTTCTCTAGTAGATTTCTTGGAGAAGATGTTCATCTTGCAATAAATTAAAGAAAACCTTCATTTAGAAATCAGCTATTTTAGTTCAAATATATCATTAAATGAGGTGTGGATCTCAGAGCTCCCACATCCAGTTACCAGGATCTGATCTGAACTCACTCCCTTTCACTTCTCTTCCTAACCTTCTCTGTGTAACTGACAGCTCCAGACAGCTCCTTCGTGGATCACTCCAGGATGGGGCAGGGAGGTTAGACTGCTTTTGTACTTGGAAAGACAGGTGGAGGGAGGCTGACAATTTGACCTTTCTGACAATGTTTTTCCTCTTCATTATAGTTTTTAGATCATTACCGTTTTTAGGCTGCTTAGCAAAACAAAAAAATCCAAGAGCTGAACAGGCTCAAGAAAAGAGGGCAGAGGAAGGGAGAGGCATGGCATAGAATACCCAGAAAAACAGACTCACTACTACAATTTGTTCACATAACGAAAGTGGGAAGGATAATTGATTACACTGGTTAACTCCTGTTTGATAGGTACCATTTCATATTTAAACGAAAGAATGGTAATGACAGTACTGAAGCACTTGCTTATCTTGTCCAATCCCCCCAAATTCCTTTTTCAGAAGGAAAAATGAGTCACTTTTTTTTTTGAGAAAGCAGGAGTCTATTAAGAAGACAGAAAAGCTCCCACAGCAGGAGGGGACCTGAAAGAGGGTTGCCCATTAGTCACTGTTTTTTGCTCTGAAATTATCAAGATTGGCTAGGCTCGGTGGTTCAGCCTGTAATCCCAGCACTTTGGGAGGTCGAGGTGAGGAGATTGCCTGAGCCCACGGGTTTGAGACCAGCCTGGACAACTTGGTGAGACCTCATCTCTACAATAAATCAAAAATTAGCCGAGCGGTAGCACGTGCCTATAGTTCCGGCTATTTGGAAGGTTGAGGCAGAAGGATTGCTGGAGCCCAGCAGGTGGACACTGGGGTGGCTGGGTTTTTTTTTGAGTTGGAGTCTCACTCTGTCGCCCAGACTGGAGTACAGTGGCCGCTCCCGGCAACTGCAGCGTCAACCTGCTGGGCTCCGGCGATCCTTCCGCCTCAGGTTTCCAAGTAGCTGGCACTACAGGTGCGCGCTACCATGCCCAGCTAATTTTTTGATTTATTGTAGAGATGAGGTCTCGCCAAGTTGCCCAGGCGGGTCTCGAACCTGCGGCTCAGGCAATCCACTCACCTCAGCCTCCCAAAGCGTGGGATTACAGGCTGAGCCACCGAGCCCGGCTTGGGGTGGTTGTGAGAGTGCCACTGTACGCCACCCTGGGCAACAGAGTGAGATTTCAACTCAAAAAGAAAGAAAGAAAGAAATTATTAAGATTGGTATTACAAATTGATTTTGCAAGTGTAGACTATGTAGAGAACTGCATTGAAGCAACTGTCTAAAAGAAATCTTTCAAAACCACATTCATAGACTGATACATAACAACATCAATGGAAATTTTCCCATATAGCTAGAAAATTGAGTCTGAACTCAGAATCTTGAATTAGAACATGTTTGAATAGAACATTAGTTTTGGTTCTGCTGTGTAAGAAAATAGTGGTCCTTTCAATAAAAATAAATTATGTTAAGTTCCCTTGAAAGCCACAAGAAGACAACATTGCTGATCAGGTAGAGGTCAGTGATCAACTATAACTGATTCAGAAATTGTGACCATTATATAAACTGTTTGGTGACATGTCAGCTATGGCACATGTATTATCCAGCTGGAGTATAAAAAGTTGTTCACATATTTATACACTGATTGATGAATAAAACACAGATACTGGAGGGATGGGTCATTGTTTAGTTGGAATATAAATAATTGGACTAGAAGAGAAAATAATTAAAGCAGAGTTGTATAAAAACCAGGTCTGGACCAGGCTTGGTGGCTCAGCCTATAATCCCAGCACTTTGGGAGGCTGAGGTGAGAGGATTGCCTGAGCCCGCGGATTCGAGAACAGCTCGGACAACTTGGTGAGACCTCATCTCTACAATAAATCAAAAATTAGCCAGGCGGCAGCACGTGCCTGTAGTTTCAGCCACTTGTGTACTCCAGCCTGGGCAATGGAGTGAGACCCCGATAGAAACAAAAACAAAAATAAAAACCAGGTCTGGAAAATTTTTGAGACTCACACAGCATAAAAATTTCCAATGAGAGAAAGAAAGAGAAAGAAAAAGAGTACGTGAGAGAGAGGGAGATAGAGAGAGAGAGAGAGAGAAAGAGGGAGAAAACATAAACTTATGTGCTAAGGACATTGGTAGGTTGATTTCATGTAACTTTAGTGCAAGATTTTAAATGTATTTCAAGAAATTTTAAACAGATAATTTTCTACCTTTGAATTTTAAGCTTAAAGTATTAAATATTTTTATTACTTAAGGTATCTAAAATACTTTAGTATTATCCTTTCCAAATAATAAATATATTGCAAACATGCTCTTCTCTCCATTATTGTATTCTACTCAAATACTGAAGTCTAGGAAAGGTGAGAAGCTAGGCAAGACCCTGGGGGCAGATGTTCACTTGAACTCAAAGGAATGTAGTCATTTTCTGGCATTTCACTTGAAAATTAGGAAAACTGCGTATGAGATAGGGCATCACAGGACACTCATCGTACAGACAGTATATCAGGACAATTTTCATTTTTTATTTCAAAAGAAAAGCGGTCTTCAGTTGAAGAAGATAGCAAGTCAGTGATTCTCAGGACTAAAAAAAAATTTTTTTTAAAGGAGACGAAAAGAAGAAAGGGGAGAGAAAGAATGATTTACTCTAAATTGATGACAGATATATTTTTCTAGTTATAAAGTCCCTGTACCTAAATTGCAATATTAACAGCACTTACCGCTTGACATCCTGATTCAGTGTCAGAAAGGACATGGCCTGCTTTTTTACAAACATAAAAAAGTGTTTCTTCACAATTTTGAACTTGCCAGTATCCCTCCTAAAAAGCAAAATATTACAAGATGAATGAATACACTCTGTGCTCATGTTAATGGGCAATACCAATTGAATAACAATACGATGAATAACAATATGAATAACAATATGATAAATAGCATGTTCCTGCATGGATAATGTCTCAGGCAGGACCCTGGTTGTCATGAAAAGGGTCGATACACTCTCTCTCCAGCAGGTAACAATTTCAAGATTTGCAATCCCAAACTGGGTGGGGAGGAGGAAGAGAGTAACCAACTGGTGTTTCTTAGCTACTGTTATGTGCCATTAAAGATTAATGTAGAGTGATTTTCATATAGTATCTCAACATTCCTGTGAGGTGGGAGCTACTGTTCCCATTTTAAAGGTTAGGTTTACTCTTTTGCACAAGGTCCTATAGTCAGTAAAAACTTCCATTAAGCCCTTCTCCATTTCTCTTTTAAGAGATGGGATAGAACAGCGGTTCTCAATCTTTGGTGTGCACCAGAAGCACCTAGAGGGGATACTGAAACACCGATGACTGGGCCCCATTATCATAATATGCTCATTATCATATATGCCCATTATCATAATATGCCCATCTCATTCTGTAGATCTGGTGAGACCATGAGAATTTACATTTCTAACATCATTTCAGGTGATATTAAGGCTACTGATCTGGAGGCCACACCCTGAGAATTTGGTTGAGGCCATCCCCCTGACCAGGTAAGTGTGTGGCTTCCTCTCTTTAACCACTTCTATGTGTTAAATTGAAAGCTTTGCTGCTTTTATGCATACATCTGACACTCAGGAAATGCCTGGAAGCTACCATGAATCATCCTAGAAAACATTCTCATAGCCGAAATTCATATTCAACCCCCAATGATCCCTTGATCACTAATTCTTCACAGCATCCCCTCATTTCCTCTTTAAGTGATTGGCAGATACCTTCATGTCTTGTCCGAATTCTATCGAAGGCTACTTTCAGATCCTTCATTAATAATGATGTAACTGCTAATATTAAAATTGCATCCTACTTGAAGATTTTTTAGAACACAAATCAGAATCTTAGGCTAAAACAACACAATTCAAATTCCAGCTGGTATTTCAGGCATTCAGAATTTTTGGAGAATGTGGCGCCCTTCCATGAACCTCAGAAAAATACTATGCCTGGGGCTGATAACGACTATAAAAGGAGCCCTGCATCACTCTCCCAGAGTTTTCCAAAAAACCATCCAGTTACAGGTTCGTGTCAGGCATACTGTAGTTGCTTAATAACTGCTGGATGAATGGATGAATGAATAAATAGTTTCCTAGGCTCTCACATTCAAATTTTTATGTCAACCACGATCGGGTAACTTTTTAATTATAATAATTATATTCAGATTGAGTTCTACTTTATAGAAATAAATGCTATTTTTTATATATCTAAAGAGTTACTGAGCTGCCAAAAAAAGGTGCCACAAAATATCACACTTATGGTAGCATCATCCTGACACATCCAATCAAATTAATACATATCCTTACTCTCTTAAAAATAATCCCTGTCCAAATGTTGACTCCTGTTCTGTAAACGTGTTAAGTGAAATGCCCATGTCTGTCAATAGGAAATGAAGGTCATCTTAATTATATCAAAACCAATGAACCTACAAAGCAGCAGATACTACAGAATAAACTGTGGTGGATTTCAGCAGAGCTATACCTGAGACAAACATTTAGAGAGGTCATTGTTTCTTCCTCTTCAAATGTGACTCAGAGACACCACCTCAGCCTGTATAATTGTAACCGCTCTTGTCCCTACCAGTCTTAGAAGATGAAACAATGAAATGTGTCACAAAAGTAAGTGCTTAGAAATTTCCCGTTTGGTTGGCACAATTACTTTGTCAAGCTACTACAGTTACATTTAATAAACTGCTTCTTGGAGGAACCTGACATGGTATCTTGGTGATTAGATAGAATGAAGAGGACTACCAAGTCTCAATAACCTCCTAAAAACTCAGCCAGTACATTCAGCAGCTATCTGATCAAAGAGATTAAGTCTGTTTTAGACATAATAAACTGTTCAAATGGCTTGGGATTAAACTAATTCTTTATAATCAGGTGCTTTAGATAAATGAGAGAATAGAACATACGGATAAGTATGATGTTCAAACCACTGGGACCTTTCCATTCAAATGAGTAAAAGAGCAAGATTTGCCACTGATTCATCATTTTCAAAGAGGTTACACATACTGTTTAAATCCTGTTATGTTAATAAGATAATGGAGCTTAAAAACCATTGCTCTCCAGAGTAATCTTCCAACCCAGTTCTTCCCCTCATCTTCACCATGGTGGCAGATGGCACCACCATCCACCAAAATGGTGGTTGCTCAAGCCGAAACTCTACCTCTCTCTCACCCCCACATCTAATTTAACAAGTCCTGTTCTTCAAACCATCCTTGAATCTGACCACTTCTCTTCATAGTCACTACCCTAATTCAACCTTAGAGTAGTCTTCAAACTGATTTTTCTGCTTCCATTTTATTCCTTTTCTATCCAGTCTCTGTGTAGCAGCCACAGTTACTTTAGAAAATGTCAATCCGGCCATGTTTTTTGTCTCCTTTAATTGTTCCTACACCATGGCCTTGAAGCTTGGTATTGTTGCATTCCTCCTGCCCTGTCTCCTTACCACTCTTCTTTTTAATCATTCAACACGGCAAGCCTTGATCTGTCTTTGGGCCTTTGCACTGCTGTCCTTGGCTTGTTCTGTTTGGAATATTCTTCTTCCTGTTCTGTTAGATTTTTTTGTTTGTCTCAGCTTCAATGTCACCTCTTCAGAGAGGCTTCCTGTGACTGTCCTGTCTGAAGTAACTGTCCCAACCCAAGCTTCTCACCATCATATCACTCGTTTCCTGGGAGCAATCATTACAACTATAATTTCCATTTTTTCCCCATGTGTACTTGTTTCCTGCCTAGCATGGAAAGCCCATGAATAGAGACCATGCCTTTCTTGGTCTCTGCTGCAGACCAAGTTCCTGGCACAGGTGACCCTCAATGCAAGTCCAGCAAAACAAGCTTTGAACATATGAATCAACTTACAGACTGCTCTGCTGAGACACATAGCTGGCTTCTATTTGGAAAAATTTGAGGCTCAAGTATTTGCCAATTAGTAAAGATGACTGAAGAGCCATTAGACCATTCAAAGGAAACTGGAATTTTATTGCTGCTCAACCCAGTCCATGTTTCTGATGCATTTTCTGTAATAGATAAATATAAATTACTTACAAGATCCTGTTATTTGCAAAGGACATAGCACCCTGGGATTATTACCAAAATATACCATTTTGCACGTGATTTCTTCTTCATCTCTTCATGTGATGAAACCTGTTTAAGGCTGAGTATAAAATACCCGCTTAAACCTGTTTTTCTCTCTGCCATGGTTTAAATGTTTTTCCCCTCCAAAACTCTTGTTGAAATTTAATCCACAATGAGGCAGTAATGAAAGGTGAAACTTTAAGATTGGGTCATGAAGGCAGAGCCCACAGATTAATGGATTAATCATGGAATGTACTAGTGACTTTATAAAAAGAGGAAGAGAGACATGAACTAACACACTCAGCTCTTCCACCATGTGATACCATGTACCACCTCTGGACTTTGCAGAGAGTCTCCATCAGCAAGAAGGCTCTTACAGATATAACTCCTTGACCTTGAAAGTGAGCTTGAACAAATGAATCAACTTACAGACTGCTCTGCTGAGACACATGGCTGGCTTCTATTTGGAAAAATTTAAAGCTCAAGTATATGCCAATTAGTAAAGATGACCAAAGAGCCATTAGACCCAGCTTCTATAATTGTAAGAAATACATTCCTCTTCTTATAAAATACCCAGTATTAGGTATTCTGCTACAAGTAACAGAATATGGACTAAGACACTCCCATATCGAGATCTGCTCAATATAGGCCTTATAAGTGAGGCAGAATGTGCGCTAAAGCCAATACAAGGACAAAGCCTAAGCAAGTCATATTTCTGGAGCTCTAGTTCCTGCTATCATATGAAAAGTAGATCTGAAAAGTCTGGTTTTGCTTCTGCCTGGAGAAAGGAAAAATAAGAAATCCATTGCATTATGAAAAGGGTGTTTTTTTAAAAAACAAACTTTTATTGATAGTCTTGCCTTTGGTCTTTTTTCTTTTTTCTTTTTTGCCATTGAAAAAAGGGCAGAAGCTCTTAACAGCCTTGAGATGGGAGTAATGAAGTTTCTGGAAAAGTAAATAAAGTTTGACAGCCTAGGTAGGGCAAAAGGACCCTAAGTGGCTGAGAGATGTGCAAATGCCCTTGTTGAGATAAGCAGCTGCAGAATTCTTTAATCTTAAATGCAAAGGCTTAGGGAAAATGACAGAGAAAGATTTGTGTTTTCACTCCAAACTAAAACCTAATGTTGAAAAGATCATAAAAGTAGAGGCTGGGGAGTTTTTCTTAATTTTTAAAAACTGAAAAGTGAAGACAGTGATTTCAATGTTTTTCTTTTTTCTTTTCTTTCTTTTTTTTTTTTTGAGTCGGACTCTCATTCTGTCACCCAGGCTGGAGTGCAGTGGCATGCTCACGGCCACCGCAGCATCGACCTGCTGGGCTCCTGCCTCAGCCTTTCAAGAACTGGAACTACAGGCATGTGCTACCATGCCTGGCTAATTTTTATTTTATTTATTTTATTATAGAGATGAGGTCTCACCATGTTGCCCAAGCTGGTCTCAAACCCACGGGCTCAGGTCTCAAACCTACGGACTCAGGCAATCCTCTCACTTCAGTCTCCCAAAGTGCTGGGATTACAGGTTTGAGCCACCACACCCAGCAATTTCAATGTTTTTCACCAGAATTCTGTTAAATATATGACACAATGAGGAGCAGATCTGCTCTGATGATTGACTGGGTGGAAACTCAGGAGCCTAGAACTCCTGAACATGGTGCTCAGCCTGAAAATCACCTCACCAAATAAGTTACCCATTTTCATTGGCTAAAATTATTTAAATTCTATATTTGCCTACAGAATTCCCTTTATTACTCAGATTACATAACCAGAACACCCTACTGCTATCTAGTGGCCATAAAGCTAAATTACAGGTTTAGGTTTAGTTTTTTAATTAGAAGTTTTAGGAAATGACCCTTGCTTCTTAAAAGTTAAAAGCCATCTAATATATCTGGAGTATGTGAAGATGTTACAAAGTTTCTGAACATGTATTCTGCCAAAATCCAATGAATTTTCACTCCTGGATATTATTTAGAAATTTTAAATATATAAACCACCAATAACCACTTTTAAATAGCTTAAATTTCTTTTCAACTCTACTAATAAAAGTATCTACTACATTATATCATATACTTCTTAAGCCAAAGGTAGTTGGCACTCACCATCTCCAAGGAGGGTTACAAAAAACTCCACCTCTGCTAGTGAAGCTATGTCTATTAATGTACTGTTATCAGACTGGCAAGAATACAAAGCCTC
Organism: Tarsius wallacei; assembly: GCA_963574415.1. Classification (NCBI taxonomy): domain Eukaryota; kingdom Metazoa; phylum Chordata; class Mammalia; order Primates; family Tarsiidae; genus Tarsius; species Tarsius wallacei. The sequence continues at coordinate 26,602 of CAUYQG010102568.1, forward strand.
ACGCCAGGTTTTTTCTTCTTTCTGAAGTTTGTAGCAGTTACGATTGTAGGGTTTCCAGCCAGGCTCGCAGTCGGTAGCATAATATTTCCAAGTATCTTTTTCTTTTTAAACCAACAAAAAGCAATGTCATTTTCCACAATTATTTTAACACTACTTATTACCCTTTATATAAATTGCCATCAATATGATTAATTTCGAAGTATTAAACACAGAAACCTATGAAATGACATATAAATAATGGAATTCTAGATTTTCACAGCTGAGAAGGATCTAATTTATAATTTAGATCTAAACCTAGACTCAAGTAAATGTCAGTATTTCATTTTCCAATATGCAGACAAATAAGCAGTAAGCAAAGTAGTGACATCAGCAAGATGGTTGCCTAAAGACCCCTAGCACTCCCTCCCACAGGAACAGTAAGAACAATGAGTAAACAATTGTATTTTGATGAAAGTGGCTGAAGGAGAGCACTGGAATGTATCAAGAGAGTAGCAGAAACAACAGAGAACACAGACACCATTCCTTCTACCACCCTGTCTCCTCAGTTCAGAGCCAGGAGAGAGATTTCTCTCTGTAAAGAAAGGGTGAGCAGGAGGACCCTAGAGGTCCCTGTTACCACTGTGGTTACCCACTGTTCTTGCCAATGGAACTCCTGAAGTCCTCATAGGCACTAAGTCCAGCTGAGGGAGCTACTTGGAGTCTACACGGCTGTGCTCTTCCCAGAGAAAGAGCTGATGCTGTACTCTGTCCCTCTGTGGCCCATATAGTTACTACACCACACCATCTTGAAAAAGGAATCATTACTGGGGTGTGTTCTGCTCCAGAAGCAAGTAGCTATGGCATATTTCCATCTCTGAAGTTTCATCCTTATTGCACCAAACCCAACTGGTGGTCCACCATCCCCAAGCCAACCTGTGGGATCCCCACTCTACCCTGTGGAGCCAAGCTGCCATGGAGCTGCTCCATCTACCCCTTTCAGTTGCTGCTGTGTCCTGCCCCTTGGAGCCTGGGCTGGTTTATTGCCTGGACTCCCAAATAAATGATGCCTTGGTCTCCAGGGCAGTCATGCCTCCCAGCACCCATGCTAAAGTGGCGCCCTGCCTCCCAGGAAATCCCTGCTTTGACTACCCAGAGCAGTCTTACCCCAGTGCCTGAACTGAAGTGGTACCCCACCTCCAGGGAAAACAGTGCTTGGCTGCCCAAAGCAGTCATCCCCCTAGCACCTGAGCTGAAGTAGCACCCCACCTCCAGGGGAATCAGTTCTTTGGCTGAGTAGCTATGCTTCCCAGGGCTGAGCTGATGTGACGACACCCTCTGTCCCAGGGAAACAGCATTGGCTGAGTTGAGACGCCCTGCCCTCCAGGCCAAGCAACTAAAGCACTCTGCTTCCCTGGAATTGAACTAATTCCCAGAGCCTGAGCTTTCCCTGCAGAGTGAAGCCATCCTTTTGCTGCTCTTTGTCCCCTACAGCCCAAGCCACAGCTGTACTCCACAATTCCACAATTGTTGCCACAGCACTTGGCCTCACAGAGTCTCAGATACTACTGTGTCCCACCATCTCAGGGTCTAGAGTTATCTCCCAGAGCTTGAATTGTCACTGGGTGCTCTGGTTCCCAGATTACAGCTGTGCCCAGCTCTCCAGTGTCAAGATTCTAGAGAATCCTTTCTTCTTTGGAGCTGAGCTAGTGTTGTGCCCTGCCCCCTAGGGTCAGAGTCACAACTACAAACTTGTCATCTGGGTCCAAGCTGCTGAGTTGCCTAAGAGCTGCAGGCCCTGGTTTTGTGGGCAATCCGTATCCACTCATGCCTTGAAGAGTGAACCTGTGCCCCAGGTCCCAAGTGCCACAGTTAGTACATGAACCAGGACCTCAGCATCTCATTGGCTCTGAACATCTGTGCCCTGGACCCCAGCACCACTACAGCAGCTTGTGGGCCATTTCATCCCTGACTCCAAGAGGGGTACCCTCAGCTAAGATGTCCCTTGTGGAGAAAATGAGAATCACGGGAACCCAAAAGTTCTTGCCTAGGACTCTAACAGCTGGAACTAATACTGCTGCAGCCACAAACACCTGTAGCTTAGGCCACTGAGGCACCCCCAGTCATGCTGATGTTGATTCCAGCTGAAGAAGCTGCATGGAGGCTATCCCTCTGCATCCACTCAGAAGAGAGCAATCATACCCTTCCCAATAGTCACCCTAAGATCCACCTTAGGTGAAAATCTTTCCCAATGAAAGCTACTCCTTAAAGTTTGGAAGAGGTGACTGTTCCACCAGATGTGGAGACAGCAATGCAGTGACACAAGAAACATGAAAAGCAGCTATCATTGCCAGCAACAGTGGATGCCAGGCATGGTGGCTCATGCCTGTAATCCCAACACTTTGGGAGGCAAGGCGAGAGTATTGTTAGAGCCCAGGAGTTCCAGACAAGCCTGGGTAACATAGTGAGACCTCACCTCTACAAAAAATCAAAAAACTAGCTGGAATTAGCTGGGAATGGTGGTATATGCCTGTTGTCCCAGCTACTTGGGAGGCTGAGGTGGGAGGATAGACTGAGCCCAGGACATTGAGCTATAGTAAGCTGTGATTATGCCATTGTACTCCATCCTGGGCAACAGAGTGGTACTCTGACTCAAAAAAAAAAAAAAAAAAAAGAAAGAAAGAAAGAAAGAAGAAAGAAAAAATGACATCATTAAAAGGACATAATAATTCTCTAGTAACTGACTCTAAAGAAAAGGAAATTAATGACTTGTCTGAAAAGGAATTAAAATAATGATCTTAAGAAAACTCAGTAAGATATAAGACAATACAGGTAGGCAATTCCAATGAGACCAAGAAAAGAACTCATAATCTGAATGAGTAATTCACCAGAGATAGATATCACAAAACAAACAAACAGAAATCATGGAGGAGCTGAAAATTTCAATGAATGAATTAAACAATACAACAGAGAGTGTCAACAGAAGATTAGCTCAAGTAGAAGAATCTGCAAACTTGAAGATAGGTCTTTTAAAATTATCCAGTCAAAAAAAAAAAAAGGATTAAAAGAATAAAGACAAAATATAGGACTTACGGGAAACTACTAAGGAAACAAATATTCACATTATGGCAATTTCAGAAGGAGAAATTCTATAGAGAAAGAGACAGAAAGCTCATTTAATGAAATAATTGCAGAAAACTTCCCAAGTCTTGGGAGCGATATAGACATTTGAATCTATGAGCTTAAAGATTCCCAAACAAATTTAATCCAAAGAGGTCCTCTCTGAGGCACATTGTAATCCAACTGTTAAAAGTCAAAGACAAAATTTTAAAAGCAGCAAGAAAAAAGTGTCAAGTCACATATAAGGGAATCTCCATTAGACTACAAGCAGACTTCTCAGCAGCAGCCTTGGAGATAAGGAGAAAATGAGATGATATATTCAAAGGACGGACAGAAAATCAACCACAACAAAAACAGACTGACCCAATAAAAAAACCTCAGAAACTTTGCCAGCCAAGCACAATATACCTGTCAAACTTGTCCTTCAGGAATGAAGGAAAAAATAGTCTTTCCTACACAAGCAAAAACTGTGAGATCAGCCGGGCTCAGTGGCTCAGCCTGTAATCCCGCACTTTGGGAGGCTGAGGTGAGTGGATTGCCTGAGCCTGTGGGTTCGAGACCCACCCGGGCAACTTGGCGAGACCTCAGCTCTACAATAAATAAATAAATAAAAATTAGCTGGGCGTGGTAGCGCACGCCTGTAGTTCCAGCTACTTGGAAGGCTGAGGCGGAAGGATCGCAGCAAGTAGAGGCTGCGGTGGCCGGGAGCGGACACTGCACTCCAGTCTAGGTGACAGAGTGAGACTCCAACTCAAAAAACAAAAACAAAAACTGAGAGATCACTAGACCTGCTTTGCAAGAAATGCTTAAGGGAATTCTTAAAGCAGAAATGAAAGGATGCTAATTACTAATATAAAAACATATAAAAGTATAAAATTCCCTAATAAAGGTAAATATATACAGTCATATTCAGAATACCTGAATACTGTAATGTGGTCTATAAATTATTTATATCTCTAGAACAAAGGTTAAACTCAAAATGGTAAATAACTATGGCAATAACAACATAACAATAAGTTAAGAAATACACAATATAAAAAGATATAAACTGTGACATCAAAATTTTAACTGTAGGGGGTCTAGAGTTTTCGTATGCAACCAAAGTTAAGTTATTATCCATGTAAAATTGTGTATAATTATATGATGTTTTATGTAAGCCTCATGATAACCACAAAGCAAGAAACTATAGCAGATACACAAATGATAAAGAGGAAGGAATCAAAACTTAGCATTACCCAAAAAAAAAAAAAAAAAAAATCGCCAAATCATAAAGAACAAGAGAAGGAACAATCTATAAAACAACCAGAAAACAATGAACAGAATGGCAGTAGTGAATCCTTACCTATCAATAATTACCTTGAATGCAAATAAATTAAATTATCGAGTCAAAAGACATAAAACAGCTGAATGGATAAAAAGTTACTAGGGATGGCAGAGTGTGAGGAGTTGCAGGTCAAAGGATACAAAGTGGAAGATGAACAAGTCTGAAGATTTATTGTACAATTTGTGGACTATAGTTTATAATAGTGTATTGCATACAGAGTTTTTGCTAAATGAGTAGATTATAGTCACTCTTGCTAATGGGGGGAACTGGATAACTATGCGAAATAATGAATGTTTTAATGTGTTTCACTATAATAACCATTTTACTATATATGTGGATTTTATTCCATCATGTTGTATACTTGAAATATACACAATAAAATTTATTTTTAAAAAAGTAATAAAGTAAAAAAAACAAACAAACAAAGAAGAAAAGAGACTTGACAAAAGTCATATAATGAAAGAAGAGAGTCAGCACCAGGCATGAAATTTAACTGCTATTCACTTTTGAAATCTTTTTACATTGTAAAATGAATATTATAGAACACAATTCGAATGGTATTTCAAGGATTTTATACATAGTATGTTGGCGAGGTAGATATTTATCTTCAACTGAAAAGAACCTAAAACTCTGCTCACTATTTCTAAAACAAGGATGACAAATAGGTCTCACCTTGCAGGTCAGTCTGAGTGCCTGTGGTGTCACTCTGGGTTGGACTTATAGGGAACACAGTGCCATGATGCTTTGGACAATAGACTGGAAGGTGGTGGTGTGCTTGCTAAAATTTGGCTTTACTTTTCCAGAGCTTATGCCCAACCTGGATGATAGCATTTTTACCTTATTTTATTAACTACAACTAGGTGCCTCCCTTAAGAACTAATTTGTTAAATATACTTCACTGCCATTTGAGAAACAAAATATTCTTTTAAAATTGCTTCTAGGACTCTGACAGCAATTAGAATCATGGTGAAAGAATGTTAGAACGTTTACACATCATCTACCCCAGTGGTTTTCAACCTAAAAAAAAAGTCATGGAACCTTTTTAAAATATGGAATTTTAAAGAGGACCTTCTCTGATTGAAATAGGGGCAGAGGCAAGCAAGGAACCTGGGGATGCTGGAAACACAGGGTGAAGTCACTGGACACAATTATCAAAATAATTAGTTGAACTTGAAGCAACAGCAAATAATCAAAACATGCTTAGCTTAATTTCTCCCACTTCTGGTCTTCTGACCTCAATTAGTAGGTCAGAAATATAAAAATAGAAAAAAATAGGGGTGGCAAGAGGGAGTGCAAGATGGCATAAGAAAGACGGAAAAAAATGAAAGAAGAAATGGAGAAAGGAAGATGAAAAAAGGAAGAGAAAAAGAAAAAAGGGCAACAACAGCTGGTAGCAATTTCAGCAAATTCTTGAAATAATAGAAACGTTTCTACATACAAAAAATGACAGGTTGCTTATTTTCTCCACCCCCTACCTTCCACAATACTCCTAACCTTAGCTATTTAAAAGAAAATGAAAGTTAAAACCTAATTGTAAGAGATGGTATTTTAAAATGATAATTCAGCATCTTATTTTAAATTGAATTGTTTCTAATTATTTTTGTAATGATTCTTTTATAAATGGTTATGTTTTTACCTCTACTTTCTGAGTTAAGACATAAATTCCCCAGAAGCCAAAAAAAGATAATAGACCTTAAAAACAGAAATAATTGAACTTCAGGTACTAGATTGTAACTAGATATTATTAAAGAATTAATTACATCTAAAAGTTTTGTATGTTATTTCAGGGAGGAGGGTATGTTACTAATAAGAGATTCAGAGTGTGATAGAAAACCGATGAAGTAAAGAATTTTATAAAATTATTTTCTAGTTTATGTTTAATATCTAGAAAGACTGCAAACAAAAGTCAAAACTACTAAAAAAGAAAATATATATACCTTGTTTTTCTAATGTAGAGTGACTAAGAGTGTACATTTTTAAAAAGAGAGGAAGAAAATATTTGCTATGCTCAGGTTATTTTGTTTCAGTTTTCAGTAAAAACCTAAATGTGTTTGTTAAATTCATGGTACCTTTGGAATAACAGATATTATCTAGTTATACATTTTTTCACATAAATATAAATGAGCCTTAGCAAAGTTTAAATTATGAATTATCAACAAAAAATAGAAGCATTTGAATGTATTTAGAGGAAAAGTAAACAACATGTAAGAATAACCTAAAATAAAAATACTTACCAGCTATTTCGTGATCAGTATGGTTTAGGTATTTTTTACATATATAAGGCAAGGTAGACTCACAATCATGACTCCTCCAGGCACTTGGCATAAATGAATTAAATGTTCCACAGTGATATTCAACAAATGGCTCAAAATGTATGTCTGAAAATACAATGTGTGTGTTTAATGTCAGAAATAAAAGTGGTTGGTTTTATATATACTGAAATGTAGTTTTAACATCAAGGGGACAGCCCTTGAATTTGTCATATATAATAAGTCCTATAAGTTGTTATATCTATGATTTTGAAGTAAAATGCCATGCATGACAATGGAATTATTTCCCCTAAATTGCAAAAGACTCAATCTTACTGTTTTAAAGTAGAGAGATATTTTGCAGGTTGTTATTTTTAAAACAGCAGACTGGAATCTTGGCTCTGACCCAAATCCTCCTGCAACTTTGGCTAAATAGCTTACCTTCTTGTCCTCTACTTCCTTGTTTAGAAAAGCTTGCCTTACAGGAATTCAGTCAGGCTAAAAAATGTTTATAAATCACTTTCAGAACAACATGTCTTATATCTATAAGGGGAAAGCTGCTGTTTAAGGCTGCAGGATGACGCCACATGATGAAGGCAAAGAAAACACTGTGGCTACCTGGTCTCCAGTTCAGATAGTTGAGTGGTGTTCCATCAGACCAATGCCAGCCCGCGTTTCCATCCAGCTGGTTCAGGCCTATCCACACTTCCACTGATTTGCCACTCATGTGCTCTGAAATGAAAATTACGGAGTTTAAAAAAAAAATTCCATGTTACACTTCTTTCTTGTTCTCTTATTCCTGGATCACGGAATCATAATTTAATCCCAGTCAATGACAGGAAAGGTGCACAAAGTGTACTTGGTGTTCAGTGACAAAGCAAGCCTCCACCGTCTTGAGAAACACAGTAGTCTCCTAAAGCCTCACTGAAAGCTGTTCTTTAGCTGTGAAGTGCTTCATCCAAGTTTCCAGAAATACTGCCTTTCAGTGGTCGTCAGTCTATCCAAGGATGCATAGTTAACAAATTTGAGGAAATCTGATTTGTGAATTCATGCACTTAATGATTTTAGAGGGTGGAAGAGGGCCTTTGGGAGTCCAGGGCCACTCCCAGAAAATTAACAGATGCAAGTCTCTGAATTTACGGGTGTGCTGAAGCAGAGCAGGCAGGGGGCTGTACAGTGCCAGAGCCCCTAGGAATTGTCTGGAGCAGCATAATCCAAAGGACTAGAGTATCCAGAAAGATCCCTAGCTGGTTGGGTTCTAAGGCTATGCGCAATGCAGACTCAAGGCTGCTTCCACAGCTTGGGGTGGAGAAGTTTTGTGGCAGGCTGGCTCTGTGGCCCCTGGTCCTAACCACTGTGCTACAGAAACTCACCATTTTTTCAGTACCATTTTTGTTATGGCTGTTATGAATCATTTGACATGTTTATGCAGAAAAATGTGGTTATTGAAATCATAGAATTATGGGAAATTTTTTGGTTTCTCTTTTTGTGCATGTGAATTTAAAAAATTATCCTAGAATAAACATATACTACTTGTGCAATAAAATCTGGAAAAACAAAACAAACCCAGTGTCAGAAACTTTTAATAAAAGTACCTAATTTTGTGACACCTTCAAATGTTGCCATTTAATTATTTAATCTATAAAGGAGAACATTGTTCTTTTATGGTCAATCTGCTTACAACCCAGTTTATTTAAGGTCAGATGCTGCCTGAGATTGAGACCCTGATAGATAACAGTTACAAACAGGGTGACTGTATGTCAACTCATGTTTTATGCTGGTTACAGTATTATGGGCCAATTTCGTTGTAAAGGTAAATAAACTTTTTTTGTACCTTCAGATACACAGTAATTAGTTACATGTATTATTAAAACAACTGCATAATGGAGTATTCAAAATAATCCCAGTAAGTGCCCGAAAAACTCATGGTTTATGCTGGTAGTACCAGAAGAATTATTAATCCAAAGTACCTTTTACTTTCAAGAGTCTCAGTTTGGATGGTAAATTTTATGATTAACCAGGTTATGAAGGTCACTATAGTCATCTAACAAGGCTGCAACATCCTCAGTGATTGGCCATTTCAATACAATTGTGAAAAATGGGAGGAATCTAATCCACTTAAGGAAAGAGAAGAAGGTGGTTTATAATTTTGAGAGTCCAAAAATCACTAAACAAAAACAGCATACTATACGTGGACCCCACCTTTTCAGCATTAACGTGGAGTCTTTTCCTAATGTCCATCTGATTATTAATTTCAATTTGATTAAATTATTTAACAGATCTTATGGTGACAAGAGGTGAAATTGATAAAACAGGGAGAAATTTCCACATTTCATATCCGGGTAAGTAGCAAGTGATATTTTAAACTCTAATTAAAATATTAAAACATTAATTATTCTTATCTCAAAATTATTTTGAATACTTATCGTGCAATTGTTTTAATAATACATGTAACTAATTACAGTGCAATTTATAGTCTGTATTTGAAGGTATAAAAAGCAGTTTTTTTACCTTTACAACGAAATTGGCCCATAACACTGTAATAACAAGTTAAAAGCTAAATTCCTTTGGCTATTCCTTGGCATTTGTGACACCTTAGATAATTCCTCATACCAAGGTATACACATTCACCAGTGATTAGCAAGAAACATTTGACCATTATCATCATTTAAAAATGCCATGGTCAGAATAGGTTTCTGTCTTTGTGAATAGACTTCTGTTCTCCTAAACAATTTCCAAAGATGAATTATAGAACTGAGACATTTAAATCAAAGTCTCTGGCATATCTTATTTTTTTAAATTGTTATTCAAATTTGATGAATAAGCCCAAATCCTCTCATGAGAAATCCTGGCAGTTAAGATAGATAACAATTGTAAATCATAAATGGTGTGCAAACTTTTACGTAAAAAACATTTCAGGCTAATAATGATTCTGGAAATTGATGTTTTCCTGCACTATGACTTACTCAAATCAGTTTCAATAATAATTTCCCATTTTTGCATAGCTGTGGGAAAAGGGCAGTCATGTACTGTTCATTCATTTATTACAATTTTTCTGGAGATATTAATGACTTTCAAAAGTTTTAAAGGGTGCTTGTTTTTTCATCCAGGGAATCCACATCTATAAACTTTTAGAGAAATAATTGGAAATCTATGCATAAAGGTATGTGCAGGAATGGTTTATAATAGCAATAGATAAATAAAAATAAAATAAGTAAACTTGCCTATATCCCTAATAGGAAGAGATTATATCAATATATTACTGCTAATCTATACTACTAAGTAGACTTAAAATTATGATGTAGGTCTATATTAATAGACATGGACAAATGTTTATTATATGCAGGTAAATAAAATAAGCAGATTACCAAACTGTGTGCTGGCTGTCTGGTCCCTACTCCTAGCCACTGTGCAATAGCTGCCTTGTTTTTATACAATGTCATTTTTGTTGTACATACTATGTAAGTATGCATGCACTTATATGTTTTTTGCAGAAAAACATGGTTACCTCTAGGTTGTAAAACTTTGGGAGCTTTTTCTTTTGTTTTTCTTTCTGTATACATAAATTTTAAAAATTACTCTAAAATAAACATGTACCATAATACGTGCAAAAATTTTGGGAAAAAAATAGCATCAGAAACTGTTAATGAAAGTGACTAGTTGTGTGACACTTTCTATTGTTTCCAAAAATTTTAAAGAGTATATGTACATACATACAAACATGTTTCACCTATAAAGGAGAAGAACAAGGAGCGTTTAGCTGACAAGTGAAGCACAATTCCCAGCTCATTAGACCAACTCTTTTAACAGCTTATATTATTGTCTTATACTGTTAGTTAACATGTGTGTATTTTTGCTTTTCCCACTAAATTCAAACAAAATTTGGCAGCCACCAGAAGGCCTATGATGCACCTGCAGTGTGTGATGGATACAATTTTGTTGAATTAACAAACTACTTAATAATTTATTAATGGATCCAGAGGAACTCAAATTACTCTATGAAAAAGATACCTCCACATCCTATTTATTGCAGCATTGTTACAATAACAAAAACATGGAACCAACCGTGCTGCCCATTGAAAGAGGACTGGATTAAAAAAAAGTGATACATATACACGATGGAATATTACACAGTCATAAAGAAGGACAAAATTAAGAACTTTGCAGCAACTTGGATGGACTTAGAGTCTATAATATTGAGTAATTTATCACAGAAACAAAGAACTGAGTACCACATAAGTGAACCTTGAAAATTATCATAACACTATAAGAAAAGGATTGGCAGTAGTGAGTAATGGGAAACTGCCAGTGGAGAAGGGGGGGGGGGCATACCTCATCAACAAGGGTACCTTCATAATGACCATTTGTATACCTAACCCACATTAAAAAAGAAATGTAAAATAATGACAATAATAATTTATTAATTTATTAATGGAAATGCAATGGCTAAGATCTCCAGAAGAGCAAGAATTAGTACTTAGATTTAGAGTCTCCCTGATCCACATGCTAGAGCTGCAACTCTCCTGGGCCCCTTGCTGTGGCCTCATGCTCTCTTCTTCAAGATGGAGAAAATAAGAATGACTTGACTGGGTACCAAATGGAATAGCCTCTGGTTCTAGATCACTCTGTGTGAGTTTGGGCCATATTAAGAAAAGAAAAATATTGCTTAAGAAACTTTTTTCAGAATATATTTTTGCATACATGGATATAACTGTTTAAATAGTCATTTTGTTGTAACAATACCAAAGTACACCATCCACCTACTTACTTCTTATGAAATTTTCTTCAGATTCATCCGCAATACTTAATAAAGCACCTCCCTGCATCTGGCATGAAGAATGTGCCTCACTCCAAGAGAGAGATGAAAGCAGGTTGAATTGGTAGCAAATATGTGAATTGAGGTCCTTCTCCCAAATAGTGTCACAACCGACTTTTGCAGAGGCTGGAAACAAAGTTGATTAAAAACATTCACAGTCTTATTTTATCTATACAGCAATACATTTATAAGATAAATTTGAATGGAATTATTCCAACTTGAGATCTCCAAAACATCAGTGCGTTATCTAATCTTAAGTTCTCAATGATAAAATCTACCTTGCTATCCCATTGATAATACATGGTTAAACTCTCCACAATTTACCTAAGAAAATTCAAGTAGCTATCAGTAAAGAAGCTCTGGTCCTTTCAGGATAATAATAGAAACTAATTTTAAGAGAGGGAAATGGAGGAGAAATATCTGTGAAAATAACATCTAAGTTATTAAAAAAGCCGTCATTTAGAACACAAATGTTGTTTCAAAAAGCATTTCTCCCCAGATACCAAAGTGCTACATGGAATAAAAGGAATACAGTAGAAATATGAATCAATAGTGAACATAAGTTTTCAAATAAACATTGGGCATGGGAACACTGACGTTTATTTTAAGAAAGTCCTTCCAGCCAAGAGGAATAGAAGCAACATCCACTTGTAGGACATTGGCCAGAGATTACATAGTATGCTTAAAAGTATGAAAGATGAATCTGAAATATGAAGTTTATTAAAATAACAGAAAATTAAACCCCAGTTTGGGTGCTTTTGCTTAAATTTTAAATCACACCCCGAAGTGAATTAAGCAGCCACAATACGTACCAGAAATCAAACTCAGCCAAAGAGTGTCAGAATGCAGAAAATGTGAGCCACGCAACAGCATGAGTGAAACAGATGGACAGACAACCAGCTAAAATTTAGAACAGGCTTTCCCAAAGTATGATCTTCAAAATCAGACAAATTCAAGAGCCACCCCAAGAGAATCCGGGACATAATGCCTACATAGTGTCCTCTGGGATATTCACAATGTATATTAGCATATTAAAAGCTCTGAAAAGTTCTAGTAAAGAAACATGCTTAATTTTAACTCAGAATACTTCAAACTTGTACTTGACAATAAAATCTTTTTCGTTTTCTTTTCCCCATAATACTTAGTTAGATGGTTTTTGGGGGGAAACGTGGAAAGTTTGTTTTCATATCTGGTCACAACATGCATTCGCCAGAACTGAGTTAGTTAACCAGAACTTATTAAATCATGCATAAATCTGAGGTTGTCTATAGAGTTTTCCGACTGATACATGTATTTATAGAAGAATCCAGCATGGAAGGAGGGCAGAAGTCAAGGCTATTACCATGTAACACTGAACGAAAGGAAGACAAAGGAAGGAAAGGAGGGAAAATTTTCAGTAACCAGTTTGCTCTGGTGGCTGAAATGTTCCCATTGAGATGGAATCTTTAGAGATTGTCTTCAATTAAAATACTAGGCCTTTCCTGAGATGGACAATATACTGAGTGTTATCAGGTACTAGTTTAGCCATATTAATCCGATGTGGCAGTTGAGGCCATGAAGGGGAAGTAGGAATGTGTTTATAGTTTTGGTGTGCATAAAAATCATTTAGTCAGATTTTAAAAAAAAAAAAAAAAGCAAATTTCTTGTTTTTCAGTCTCAGGGACTTTGAACCAGTAGGTCTGGGGCAGGATTCAGGAACAGGCATCTAAAACAGATTCTTGGTTCTAATGCAAATGCTCCACGTAGCAAACACTAGGAAACAATGACTTGAAGGAAAAAATTCAAAGCACTTCTCAAAGAAGGCAGGTCTGAGGATCCCTTGGCTACTAGAAGATAGAAAGATGTCAGAAGGGGATAGCCAGGCAGAGAGGGAGTCAATTTTGAGAAAAGGATACCTGCCTCTCACCTCTGCATTGGTGAAAGATTTGACAATAAATACTAATTGTAAGCCTCAGGCCACAGTCATTTACATGTTAAGAAAAGGTCAGAAGGATGCTTCAATTTATCTTATTCCCATCTTTGCCAAGAGTTGGTGTTGCCCTTTAAACATTGCCTTTTGTTGTAACCTGCCTGAATTCTACATGTAAAACAGTTCAGGTGAGAGACTTGCAGGTGATCATGTCTGTGCTACAAGTTATACAGCCCAGTTGTTGTTAGATTTCCCTTGGTTTTGGATTATCTGTGCCAATACTTTTTTTTTTTGAGTCATAATCTTGTTCTGTCACACAGGCTGGTGTGCAATGGCATGTTTATGGCTACTGCAGCCTTGACCTGCTAGACTCAGGCGATCCTTCTGACTCAGCCTTCCAAGTAGCCAGGACTACAGGTGTGCGCCACTACTCCTGGCTAATTTTTTTTTTTATAGTAGAGACGGAGTCTCACCAAGTTGCCGAGGCTGGTCATGAACACCTGGGCTCTGCAAACCTCTTGCCTCGGCCTCCCTAAATGCTGGGATTATAGGTGTGAGTCAATGCGCCTGGCCACCTGTGCCAAAGTAAGTTCATTTGTCATTGAAATTTGGTTTAACTAAAATATAGGCTGAGCATCCCTAATCTGAAAACCTGAAATCCTAAATGTTTCAAAATCCAAAGCTTTTTGAGTTACCAACATGATGCCGCAAGTGGAAAAATTTACACCTGACCTCATGTGATGGGATTCAGCCCAAAATTTGTTTCATGCACAAAATTATTGAAAATACTGTATAAAATTACCTTCAGGCTAGTGAAGAAGGTATATAAGAAACCTAAATAAATTCTGTGTTGAGACTTGGGCCCCATCCCCAGGAGATCTCATTATGTATATGCAAATATTCCAAAATCCAAAATCTGAAACATTTCTGGCCCCAAGCATTTTGGATAAAGAGTGTTCAGTCTGTATAAAAATTTGTACTTTTGTGCAGGCACACATAAGTCCTTTCTCTGCTTCTCTAGGTGGGCTGCATGTCACTGCACAAATTTCATTTGAAGGTTGTAAGTAATAAATGGAATGAAAATGCTATAGTGGACACTTGCTACTCTGATCCCCCTTCAGGACTGAAGAATTAATTTTTCTAGCTGCCAATAGACACTCCTGGAGTGTTAGGTCTTCTTCAAGGATTTCCTTGGCTGAAGAATCTCTCTGTCCAATGTCACTCTTCCTTCCTAAGGGTAGCTGGCAGACCATGACTGGTCAGTGCAGTGATATAAGGTGCGCCTTTCACCCCAAACAGGGGCAATTCCAAAGGGAATTGGGTTGGTCTAGGAATTGTCAGGCTTGCATCACAGCCTCTTTCCATATGAACTGGTCCTGAGAAGGTTCCTCAAGAAACCTCCTGTTTGCTCATCTCTGGCTCAGATACTTTTCCCAGAAATCTACTTGCCACCAGCGCATATCTTGATCAGGGGTGTTTATAAATAGTCTTTCTTTCCAAGCCACTGGAGATGCAAGATTAAAGGCTGGTGTCTCAGGTATATTCAATTATTCTTGAAAAATTGTAATCTAAGGGCTAGAATGTTATTATTATATTTCTTTGCATCCTTGGTTGTCTTTATATTCTCTCTTCTATAGCTAAATTAAAAACTCCCTGAGGGAAGCAGTTGTATTGTATATATCTTTAAATTTCTTATTATTTGATGAGAAAGTACCAAAATCTCTTGTATGGTGTTATAAATAGGTGATTTTCCTTCTCCTAAACTACAACTCTTTTAATGAACTGAAGTGTATTCATGTCAACTGATTTTATTACAGATTGTCACTGAGATTCAGCCATTCCTCCTTTTTAATTAGTGTGGCTTTTGTTTTATTTTTCCTCCTAAGGGTATAGCTTTGCCATTGTCTCAGCTATACTGTATTTTCTTGCTACTTTTTAAAGTTGTTGATTTTTTTTTTTTTGAGTTGGAGTCTCACTCTGTCACCCAGACTGGAGTGCAGTGGCCACTCCTGGCCACTGCAGCCTCGACCTGTTGGGCTCCAGAGATCCTTCCACCTCAGCCTTCCAAGTAGCTGGAACTACAGGCACGCGCTACCATGTCCGGCTAATTTTTGATTTATTGTAGAGATGAGGTCTCACCAAGTTGCCCAGGCGGGTCTCGAGCCCGCGGGCTCAGGCAATCCACACACCTCGGCCTCCCAAAGCGCCTGGATTACAGGCTGAGCCACCGAGCCCGGCCGAATTATTTTTTTTTAAAAAAGGGAATACTTACACTATCAGAGTAACTGTTGAACTCTAAGCTGCAAAGGACTGCTTTTTAAATCTCTTTGGCTTTTCGTATACTCAGTAAATAGTTACTGAATATCTGCTCCCAGCAAAATGCTGTGCTGAGAAGTCTCATGTAAAAGGAACACCAAGTCAGGACTTTCTGCTATGCACTCTTTCAATACCTTACAGTATTTTTGGTGACCCCAACCAACAGAAATTAAATGATGTAATATGTGACTGCTAGCTGATTGTCTGCTTTTCCTGACAGAATGCAAGTATCAGGAAAGCAGGTACCATGTTCCATCTTGTTCATGCTATTCCCCAAGCTTGTCTATCGGGTTTGAAAGGTTATCAGGTAGAGCTGGATATGCCAGCAGAGGAAGCTAAGTAATGGCCACAAAGAGGAAAACTAGCTGTGGTCTACAGAACCAGAGGAAAGAGATGGTGTCAGTTTGGTGACATGTTGCTGAATCTTTGTGTTAGATGAGATCTGAGTTCTTTTGATTTTATGGAGTTCTGTTTCAACAGAGGAACCCAATCATCTGCCTTTTCTGTGCCTGCACCCAACAAATGAGCATTGCCAAAAAAAGTCATTGCAAGCATTTCATTATCAGCCACCCATAATACTTCCTGGAAACTTCACTAGTTTTCTCGAGGGTCTTGCTCTCCCAGCTGCCATAATACTCAGTGCATACCTTCCCTGTTAGCCAGATTTCTCACACCCTGTTCCCCCTCTTCAGCCACCGGACTAGTTTCTCCTCATTTTCTTCCATCATCTAATCTATCAATCTTCTTGGATCTCCACTACCCTATCTCTCTTCCGTCTCACGGAGATAATTGTCTCTACACCTCTAAAAGGTCAGTCTGTCCATCTATGACAGAGACCCCACTTCATCTACCTTCTGAGAGACCATCTATACTCCACCATTTTCCTTCACTTTCCTGCATCTTCAGCCTCTCTCTGTTAGGCCATGTCCAGAGGCATTCAAAGATGGTCTAGCACCTCTCATCCTTACAAAAATCAGAAACAACAAAACCCCCTTCCCCTGGGGTCCCCATCTCTATCAATCCCTTCTCTCTACCCTTGTTAGTCACATATTTTTATATACACACTATCTCCAATTCATCATCTCCCAATGGCTTTTTTTAAAAGTCAAGTTATCAAGATATAATTCATATATTATATGATTCACTAAATAACAAAGTCAATGGTTTTTTAGTATACTTAAAGTATTGTACCATCACCACATTCCATTTTAGAGCATTTTCATCACACCAAAAAGATACCCAGAGCCTATTAGCAGTCATTCCCTATCTCCCTCAATCCCCACCTAACCCCAGCTCAAAGCAAACCATTAACCTAGTTTTCATCTCTACAGATTTGCCTATTCTGGACATTTCATATAAATGAAATTATACATTGTGTGGTCATTTGTGACTGGCTTCATTCACTTAGCATATGTTTTTAAGGGTCATCTATGTTGTATCATGTACCAGTTCATTTCTTTTATATACTATACTTTATTTATGCATTCATCAGTTGATAATATTTGGGTCGTTTTTACTTTTTGGCTATTATGAGTAATGTTGCTATGAACATTTGTGTACAAGTTTTTGTGTGAGTATATGGTTTCATTTCTTCTGAGTATATATCTAGGAGTGGAATTACAGGGTCATATGATAAGTCTATGTTTAAACTTTTGAGGAACAGACAGATTGATTTCCAAAGCAGCTGTATCATTTTATAATCTTATCAGAAGGAGACGAGGGTTCCAATTTCTCTACATCCTCACCAGTACTTGTTATTATCTTTTTGATTGTAGGCGTCATAGTGGGTATAAAATGGTATCTCATTGTGAAATTCAATTTTTGTTTGAATTTCCCTGATAGCTAATGAAATTGAGCATCTTTTGGTTGTGCTTATTGGCCATTTATACATCTTTGGAGAAGTGTCTATTTAGACACTTTATTCATTTTCAAATGGGGTTGTCTTCTTATTATTGAGTTGTAAGAGTTCTTTATATATTTTAGATATAAGATCCTTATAAGATATATGATTTGCAAACATTTCCTCTCATTCTGTGGACTGTCTTTTCACTTTCTTTATCATGTCCCTTTTTAGTTTTGATGTTCAACTTATTTACTTTTTCTTTTGTTGTTTATGTTTTTGTGTCATATCTAAGAATCATTTGCCATATCCAGGATCATGAAGTTTTATCTCTATGTATTCTTCCAAGAGTTTTATAATTTTCACTCTTTCATTTAAGTCTTTGAATTTTTTTGTTATAAGGAGAGAGATAAGGACTCAATTTCATTCTTTTGACTGTGGATATTCAGTTTTCCCTGTTCCATTTGTTGAAAAGACTATCTTTCTCTGCTGAACTGTCTTGGTGTCCTTGTCCAAAAATCAATTCACCATAAGTGTGGACTCTGAATTCCATTACATTTGCCAGTGCCACATTGTCTTGATTACTGTCATTTTCCCTAAGTTTTAAAACTGGAAAGTGTAAGTCCTTCAACTTTGTTCTTTTTCATAATCATTTTAGCTTTTCTGGGTCCTTTGAATTTCCATATGCATTGACAAATTGACCCGGAGAAACCAGCTCAAAATTTGATGCTGTAATGTAGTGAGGGATTGCTGTAGAGTAGTGCCATCTTAGCAATATTAAATCTTCTGATCCATGAATATGGGATGTATTTCCATTTATTTATGTCTTTAAAATTTTTCTTTCAACTATGTTTTGTAGTTTTCAGAATACAGAATATATAAGATATATAGAATTTTTCACTTATTTTGTTAATTTTTTCTAGGTTTTTTCTTTTTCTTTTTTTTTTTTTTTTGAGTTGGAGTTTCACTCTGTTGCCCAGACTGGAGTGCAGTGGCCGCTCCCGGCCACTGCAGCCTCGACCTGCTGGGCTCTGGCGATCCTTTCACCTCAGCCTTCAGAGTAGCCGGAATTACAGGCATGCGCTACCGCACCCGGCTGATTTTTTTATTTATTGTAGAGATGAGGTCTCGCCAAGTTGCCCAGGCGGGTCTCGAACCCGTGGGCTCAGGCAATCCACTCACCTCAGCCTCCCAAAGCGCAGGATTACAGGCTAAGC
This sequence comes from Tarsius wallacei, assembly GCA_963574415.1. NCBI lineage: Eukaryota > Metazoa > Chordata > Mammalia > Primates > Tarsiidae > Tarsius > Tarsius wallacei. Next base: position 45,369 of record CAUYQG010102568.1, read on the forward strand.
CACCGAGCCCGGCATTATTTTATTATTTTTGATGCTACTATAAATGGATCTGTTTTCTTAATTTTATTTTTGGATTATTCATTGCTACTGTATAAAAACATAATTAATTTTTGGATGTTGATCTTGTATCCTGCGAACTGCTGAATGCATTTATTAGTTTTAATAGATTTTTAGTGCATTATTTAGGACTTGACTTTGCTTCCTCCTTTCCAATCTTAGTTTATTTTTTCTCCTACTTTCCCTGGCTAGACCCTCCAGTACAAAGTTGACTAGAAGTAGAAAAAGTTGTCCCGGTCTTGATCTTAGCCCCCCATGCCCTTTGCATAGATGCATTCCTGACCCAGGTACCTTCATTCCTAGGTCTCTTTAAATGTGAGGCTTTGGGTCAAGATCCTCTTCAGGCATCTCCGCTGAGATTTGTGTGGGGTGGGAAGAAGTGGAAAACTCAAAGACACTTTCCCCTGCTCTGACTCAGTACCCAGTACTTTTCCACTCCAAGCTCCTCTCCCTCACCTAACCCATGACCTCAGAGTCCATAAAACTGAAAAGCCTTTTGCTGAGGGCACCCTCAACAGTGAGCTGAACTCAACATCCTTCCTGATCCACCTGACCCTCAATAGATGTGCCATTTCCTGGGGAAAAATGAAACAGGGGAGTTGGTGATTCCTCATTTTAGACTTCTGCTTATACCAACACAGTGATTAAAGGCTTAACTCTTCCATTTTTGTCTCGTTGTTTTAATCAGCTAGTCCAACATCTGACAGCTCAGCTTTCTCTAGCCCAGCTGAGCTCCTAACAACCAGGTCCTGTTCAGTCAGTCTCCAAATCAGATAGATCTTCCATACATCCACATTTCCCCAACTCCCTTGCTACCAACTAACCCAAGTCACCAGTAATCCTGGCCCAGACTATTGCCCTAGCCTTATAACCGGCCTCCAGGAGTTCCCTGTTGCTCCCTCTAAACCATTTACTATATAGGAATCAGAGTGAGCCTTAAACATTTTTAAGTCATCATCACTCCCCTGCTTCAAGCCCTTTTATGGTCTTTTGTTTTTTTGCACTTAGAATTAGGTAAGTCCTTACCATCATGACACCCTGAATCATCTAGCCTCTGCATGAGCTAGCCTCTGTCTACCTTTTCAAAATGTCTTGTTCCTCTCTCCTTTGATCACTGTACTCTTGCCACATTGTCTTTCTTAGATGGCAAAAATCCCTCTCTCCTCAAAAGCTTCAGGCATTTGGCTAGTGACATGATGAGGGTTGGGGGAGCAGTCAGTCTGAACATGGGAGTATTTTATCACTGCATCGTCATAGAAGTCAACAGGAAACAGTACACTGAGGAATAAAAGCAAGGTGAAAAGATAGAGACAATTATTTTGTGAATTCTGTTTATGTAGAGGATGAGAGAGAGGTGTTTTCAGGAGGCAGAAATGCGAATGCTATTTGTGAGATGTTATTTTAAGACTTAAGATGTTATTTTTGAGATGTTATTTTAAGAACTGAACAGGGGTAACTGCTAATGGGAAGGACCCAGTGATGTGGGAATATCCATTGGAATCACTTATAAGTCTTGTTAAAACAGATTGCTGGCTGCACTTCAAGAATTTTTGACGCAGTGGTCTAGGGTGTGATTGATGATTTGCATTTCTAGCAACTCAAAGTGGATTCTGAGGCTGCTGAAATGGGAACTACACTTTGAGAACCACTGAGATGCAAGTTTGAGAAGAATGAAGGGAGGTTTCGGAGCCCTAGGTAGAAGGAACATCATCCTCCTGTATAGAAAGGATGAAAAAGGTAGGTATAGACCCAGGTAAGCTTAAAGGTTAGGGACAAACATTTGTCAAAACGTGCACTCTGGAGGACCCTTTTGTTATTACAAGGTAGGAATTGAGGTTATCTGATGAGAATCAGTAAGGAGAATGGAAGGTAAGGTTAGAAGTTAGAGGAGAATAGAGAGATTGGTACAGTCATTGTGGGGTGTGAGAGAGCTGTATATTGGAGCAACATACAGCATTGCTGATCCATGTTGGGGGCTGAGGTGAGTTTGGCAATCATACATTTATTGGTACCAATCATACATTTATTGGTACCAATCTGCTGTGCTTTGCCATTCAAGTTATTGACCACAATTATATTGACTGAGTAAGGTTCAAGGGCCATCAGATAATTCCAAATGTTGGCATCCTAAAAATATCTCAAACTAACTAAAATGTGACTCTGCAGCTGTGTCACACAACAGACAGAGACCTAACATGGCCTGGAATTGCCTCTAAACAAACCCAGAGAGATTCCTTTATATCATATTATTATTTTTATTATTATTATTTTGAATTGGAGTCTCACTCTGTTGCCCAGGCTGGAGGGCAGTGGAACACTCACAACCACCCCAGTGTCGGCTTGCTGGGCTCAGGTGATCCTTCTGCTTCAGCCTTCCAACTAGACAGAACTACAGGTGTGTGCTACCACGTCCAGCTAATTTTTTATTTACTGTAGATGCACGGTCTCCCCAAGTTGCCTGGGCTGATCTTGAACCAGTGGGCTCAGGCAATCCCTTCGCATCGGTTTCCCAAAGTGCTGGGATTACAGGCTGAGCCACCGAGCCCAGCTATCATTATTATTCCTGAAGATATTTTTATCACATCCTTCATTGCTAGTGTATTTGTGGATACATTTATTAGTACTGTTTACATTTTGCTCACTTACAACCAACTATTTTTTTAAATGCAGCATCATTTTACACTGAGATATTTTTAAAACTTTCATGTAAGAAAGATGAGAAATAAAAGTAGGAACTTTGTTTTATTCCACTCACTCTCCTCTGTCCCATCCACTTGTTGACCCCAGGGAAGGAGCCATCAGCTTGCTCAGATTACAGGTTCTAACACATCATTTTAAGTTATATTGGCCACCAGTAGCCAAAAGTAACAAGAAAGGAAGAAAACTAGAACTTCTTGTAATTTAGCACTGTACAAATAAACATGCTCTCTGCTGGTTGTGGTAAAGGTCAGGAGAGCTGGAATCTCACAGGCTGTCAAGCAGAGGAAGCCTCTGAGCTGTGGGAAACTGGACAAATAGATAGGCTGGGCAGTGAAAAGCCCTGAGTGTTGCTAACCTGGGATTCCACTGGGGAACTACAACTAGCTACAAGTGACAGAGGATGGTGATAGGGTTCTTCTCAATACCTTAAAGAGAATGTTGTAGTTAAAAGTTCCTAGCATAAGAGTCATGTGAAATATGAGTTAATTTAATTAGTATTTGTTCATTTATTTGGTTTTAATAATGACATCTATTAAAGATGGAACTAGAAAGAGATGATGCAAATAATATGACATCAGGTTCAGGAATCTAAGGAGTGTGAGGATTACTTGCATATATACTACCCTATATATGTTCAGACTCAGATAAAGAAGGCTAGTGATCTACAGATATTAAATAATAAAAATGCTTTCATGCTGGTTGGTGAAAAGCCACTGTCCTGAACTCCTTTAGCGCCTCCTGCTTTCCCAGCCTTCCCTGCACCTCTGCCTTTACACTGCAGCAGCTAAGGGGTTAACACCAGCAGTGGGCCTCTGGAACTTCCAACCCTTATACTAAGATCTCCACTTGAATTAATCAGTAACCCTTGCCATATTTGTCGTTAAATGTCTTAATATCACCCCTGTATTTAGATGTACATTGCACAGAATTAACTGCATATTGTGAATCGTATGATGAAGATGCTGCGTCAAACACGCAGATGCTGGATTCCACATATCAGACCCACTGCATCTCTGGGAGAAGGGCCAGGATATGCATTTTTAACTATCTCCTGGGCAATTCTAGGGTATGGTATCAAACGTAGTGTGCATTTTCTGGCAAAAACAAAAAACAAAAAAAACCCCCATCTACCCTGTCTTCCATCTAGATACCATTCCTTGAAGGAAGGATCCTAAGTGCCCAAATCTGTGATATGCACCATTATGCAGATGCCTAGCTTAGTGCTTGCTGACTGACAATAATGGGGGTGGGGACCACTGATTCAGATAAATGGGATTTGATGATGATGGTGGTGGTGGCAATGGCTAACCTCTGTGAGTGCTTACTGTGTGCCAGGTCTATGAAAAGTGCCTTGGATGCCCCATCTAATTAAATTGCACAATGACCCTAATAGGGTCTTTATCTACATTTTACAGTCAAGGAAACTGAGACTCAGGGAGCTGGAGAGATCTCCCCAAACTCCAATCTCAATCTGTCTGATTTCAAAACCAATACTTTCTTATTTGCTGAGCTATGCTGGCTCTTGGATTAGGAAACAATTCTGTAGAAAATTTATAAATCAGATTCTCTGGAGTTAATTTCCTTAATTTGCTTTGGTTCTAAATTTATTTGTTGTATTTTCTGTATGTGGAAGGGAGGTAGGCATGGGATATGAAGAGATTATAAAAGCTATACAGAAATGAAGATAAAGAAAATTGAATGTAGAAAGTAGAGGCATATATAAATATTCCCCAATACTTAGGAAAAATTTGAAACTTTTTAGCTAAATTAAAATAAAGCACTCACTGAAAATAAAATGTTAGAACATTGCAGCTGTCACTGGACCTTGAAAATCAAGCTAAGAAGGAGAAAAGATTTTGAGGTTATGCTAGAAAGTGAATAGTAAGGAAAGAGAGTCAAGATGAGAACACACTGTCAAGAAATAATGAGGGCAACTTCAATTTTAGCAAAATCATCAAGGGGCCAGTTGATGCCTGGACTTGACAATGGGCAAGACAAGCAGCCTAGATGTGAAGAAATTAAGGCCGCTCATAAGAGGTAGTGGATTGAAAGGATAACCGGGCTTTATATGCAATCAGGTTTGTTTTGAAGTATCCTGCTAGGAAGCTGGGATTAATGAGATCACAGAGTATTATAATTTGATTCCGGTTAAAGCGTCCTTATGCACTGAGCTTAATGAAGAATGGCTAATTAACATCTTTTGAATGTAAGGAAAAAAAGAATGTACATCAGAATTGTCTTTTCAAGGCAAAAACAAACCCCAAATCAAAATCTGGATTAATAGCCTCAAAGTGCTTATTCAGACTTCAATATATCAATCCTGGTGCTTTTCTTTAAATAAGATAACTTTCTAATCATCTTTGATTCATTCAGGATATACAGAGAAGACTAGATTTATTCTTACTAGGATCTGGGCAAAATCCCCACTTTTCATCTCTTTCATATCGGCTTGTTGTGGCACACCACAGTGAGTCATCCTCCCGACCTTCCCGGGTACATTCATGATGCCACCGATGGTTATACTGGAAGGGAAACATACATGGCATCCCGTGGGCATTGCCTTTGATTGTATACAAATCTAGGAGAAAAAAACGTACAAAGTCAGGTAAGTATGATGTCAGTGTTATCTTTGGAAAGTACCATATATTTAATGGATTTTTTAATTGACTGAAACTCTCCTCGGGACAGGTACTTGCTATACTGGAGTGAACCTTCAGATCCTCACAGTCTCGTATCAGTAGAAGGGCTAGACTGAGTGCTGGGCTCAGAGGAGGTGCTGGTACCTGGTTTGCTTCTGTATGTATCTACTTGTTTAGTTACAAAGGAGAGCTGGTACAGTTATATTCATGTTTGTGGATGGATGAGAAGGAAAATTTAGTAAAGATTTTACTGCAAAATATCCCATTCCCCAAACACATCAGCCATCAGCATCTAACGTTCAATAGATCCATAGGTATTAATTAATTTTATTCATTCAATAAATAGTTATTGAGCATTTAATGTGCCCAGCCCTGGGGATATAGCAGTGAACAAATCAGCGAAAGTTCTTTCATGTGGAGCTTCAATTCTAGCGAGGACAAAGAGAAAGCAAATATATAAACATATAATTCCAGGTAGTGCCGTGAAGAAAAATAAAATAGGACAGAAAGGCAGAGTGACTGTGTGTGTGCGCGCGCGCGCGTGTGTGTGTGTGTGTGTGTGTGCATGTGAGAGAGAGAGAGAGAGAGAGAGATAGGGTAAAGGTGCACCACTCTATTCTGGACACTGTGGGCAGTGTAAGGCCTCTCTAAATAAAAAATGGGTGAAATGAGAGGGCAAGTCTTTGGAAAAGAGTTGTTCCAGTGGAAGAACAGCAAGTATAAAAGACTTGAGATGAGATGAGGTATTGGATGAATGAGAAAGAGCAAGGAGGCCTGATGGGAAGAAGACTTAGGGAAGTACTGGAGTGTCCACTCACATAAGGCTGCCTCACTTTGGTCTTTGCTCTGAGGGTGGTAGGAAGTATCTGGTGGGTTTCAAATGGGAGAGTGACATGACCAGACTTCCATTTTCAAAAAATCACTGGGCATGCAGAGGGGCAAACAGCCTATTGTGGTGAAGCAGGATGGCCGGCTGGGTGGCTTCTACAGTGGTCTAGAGAGAAATGACTGTGCCGAGGTAGCCTGCTAGCTGCTTTCTCAGAGTGTTGCAGTACATTCAGTCATCCTTGGCCCTACGTGGGAATCAACAAAAACTTCTGATGCCTCAACTGGGGCTTTTAATGGTAGATCCTGGGGCTAAAGGGCCAGCTGAAGCGATTCCTATCTCTTTCCCACCATTGGCAGGGGTTGGACTGAGCTCACAACACATTGCCAGCCTTAGCAGTTAGGGCTGCTTAGGTATTCAGGACACACCCTTTTATTTCAATACTCTGTCTTCTACTCATAAGTAGTTGCCTAGAGTCTCTCCCTGCATAATGCACCATGAGTGTGGACAGATGGCTAAAAGTTAACATAAAGCAAAATACCAAGTTCTTCCGTAGAACTGTAGATTATTTGGAGTGCTGGTTTGCAGTACTTGCTTTATTGTAGTGAGTCCTGAAAATGTCTTGCTCTTGGCTCCTTTTCTACTCATTCCTTCTAGATACAGGAGAAGGACCAACCTTGAACAGCCTTAGGAGTTCCTTGCTCTACGTCCCAAGATTGGTATAGAGTTCTTCAGAGGATATACTCCTGTTAAGGCATAATTCTACAGAGCACCACGACGGGAAGGACCAGACCACATCTGTCTCGTTGGCCTTTGTGAATCGAGTGCCAGGCACTGTGCCTGATGAATAGCCAGTGCTCGATAAATATGTGATGGATGGATAGATAGATAGATGGATAGGTGGGTGGATGGATGGATGGGTAAATGAATGGATAGATGGATGGAGAAAGCTACCAAATCAACCCTGAGAGACAGGTTTGCAGTTCCAGAATTTAACTGTGACTTTCTTTTATTGTCTTTTTTTTTCTGTTCAAATACACCCAAAACAAAGGAACTATGGAAAATGAAAGTTCCCCTATAAACCTCCTTGCGAACTATGCTTGGCACACACCAAATAACCCCTGACAACAGTCTGTCATTTATCTTCTAGTAACATGAGCACCACATGGATACCAACCAGGCATTGGGAGGCATTGAAGTGCCCCACAGATATACTTCAGTAGGTGGGAATGAGTTTTTAAAATAAGAGAAATGGTGGCAGGAGACGTTACCATATTTGTCCTAACAAAATCCTTACTTCAAAGACCTCTTCCTTCCACCTTCCTTTCCTCTCTGCCTCCTGTCTGCTTGTTCTTTCTCCCCCTTTTCATTGATTTCCAGTTAGTTAAGTGTTTCTCCCCCAATACCTTTACATTCTGAGAAGTTCTACATCTTTAGCAGAATTTAGCACATCCATTCCAAGACTCTTGTAACCCTTTTACCAGAAGCAAGGAAGCAACTAAAATGTATTTACCAGAAGTAAAGTACTTCTTTCACATAATGCTTCACAAATCTTTACTTATGGGCAAACTTTTAAAATATATCATTCTGCGAGTACTTGGATTTAAATTATTTTTACCTTTGTGCAGATATTCACAAATGTCTCCACCACCTGACATATAAGAAATCCATTTATGAAGATATTTCCGAGAGGCCACAACCGTGGTGTTGTGTTTCACCTGGACTGTGTACTGCAGGGGGCCCGTGATCATCTTCCTGGCACAGCGCCACCTCAAGGAAACATAGGTGGAATCACATTCATATAAGCTTAATGGCTGCTCTGGATTGGATAAGTTCAGGCCCAGGCAACCGCTGCCTCCTAGGTTAAAGAGGTGGTGGTTTGAAACCCATTTCCACAGCATGTACTTGTCTGGTTGCTTGCAGTTCTCCAGGGTCAGTGTAGATTTACCTGCTTGAATGCATTTCTTGAGGCTCTCACTTTGGATGACAAATATTCCTTTATCTGAAACAGAAAATTAAAAGATGTGGCATAACGTTTACATATATATAAAATTAGTGTTGTGAGGGTCCCAGTGTGCATATTTAAACTGTGATATGCCACAACTGCCAGTCATTTTGCACAGATCTGGAGTTGATGGGCAGGGTCCACCTGAAGGGCTTTATTTGCACAAAACAGAGGAGTTTTGTCAGGAAGCATAAAAAGTCTTACAGGAGCTACTGGAGACTGATCTAAGATCCCACTGGCTATTTAGGAACAAGTGCTACCTGCTAATCCACTCAAGTCTGTTGCTGACAGAGAAGGTGCTCGCCCCAACTGGATAGACAGCAGGGATTGATAATAATACCTGGGGCTAGCAGGAAGGGACATTGGGCACTCAGGGGTATGGTAACACTGGCTTTCTTCAGACAAATGACAATGTTAGGGACATGACAGCTGAATCAAGAGCCACTGAAATGAAAATCTCTACTATCAAGTTCCTGTAGAAAACCAAAGGATGTAAGTGAAATGCCACTTTATGTCCTGATACAGGATTCAATGCTGTGGGGGAGGGGTCAGAAAACACTTGTTTTCTGTGCTGCATCTGTCAGGAGTGAAGTGGGGACATTTTGCTATGGGGACAGACTCAATAGGAGTTGCCTTGTTGGGTAAGACAGGCAGATGCCCAGGCTACTAGTTAAGGTTCCACATCTAGATATGCAAGAGGTGATGGGGCATCAAGACAGCGGTGGAAACCAGAGACCACATGGACATGTGGAGAAAACAGGCATTTTGTGATTCACCCCTGAGCTTCCTCTCTGGAGTCAGAAGAAGGGATGTGGATGAGTTTCCTGTGGAAACTCTGGCTGGATCCAGTCAGGAAATGCATGTTAGCTACCAGCCTGCTACCTGACTTCACCTCAAGTTCCTGGCCCAGAAGGCACCTATTTCACAACAGCTAAAATTTTGTTTTCTCACTGGGTTTTTGAAGATGAAAATCATGTCTCATTTCTTTGGTCTAAGCACAGAGTGTACTGAGTGCACATTATAGAAGTTCAGTAAGTGCTTGATATGGATTAAATATGCCAGTAGCTGCTGCTTAGGCCATGGTTGCTGGGGTTACCTCAGTTCAGAATGTCTGCTCAGGTCCAAGAGCTTTTCTGTTCTCCCATTAGCTAGACTCTCCTCTTTTATTTTATTTCCTGTCTATTCTTCAAAACTTGGAAGAGATGTTATCAGATTCCCTGAAGTTGGCTGGGGTTTAGGCAGGTTGTGTCATGTGGCGGGGCAGAACAGGAATAGGCAGAGGTCTTCGAGAGGTTTGAAGCAGTGCAGCATGGGCCCCCTGACATATCTGTGTGAGAGAACAATGTTCCACTTTGGTAAAAGTTCTTTTGTTTTATCCAAAGTTAATCAAGCTGAAAAGAACTGATTTATAGTAACCAAAATCTCCAAAAGGTTTGGAGCAGTGCAGTATGGGCCTCCTCACATATCTATGTGAGAGAACAATGTTATATTTTGGTAAAAGTTCTTTTGGTTTATTCAAAGTTAATAAAGTTGAAGAGAACTGATTGATAGTAATCAAAATCACTTAAGATACTGTTAAAAAATATTGTCAATGTATTAATAAAAGCTACATCTTACTTAATAATTGATAATCTTACTTATAGCCATATATTTGAAGAATTGAATTACTTGTCAGAAAACTGCTTTGATCACCATACATCAGAGCAAAAGAAAAGAGAATGGGGTGTGTAAAAAATGAATGGTTTCAGGGAGATTTCATTTAGATCAGGAAATTTGTTTTCCTAATGAAGGCCATGTCTGTATGGTTATTAGTAATAGTCATTCAAAATCAAATCCGCCTCTTGCCAATGCGATATGGACTCTGATAATTAACCTTCTCTCTAACTCTCCTTTTCACCTCTTCAAGCCTGGCTAGAATGTTAACCTTAATTTTTGTTGTAACCTACTAATTACTTCCTAGGTAGCCCAGAGTTCCATTAATTTTTCATTAAAGGATAATTATATTACTGGAACGATTTTGTAGTGCAGCTTCTTCTTAATATATGTGTTCAAATATATCCAGCTCTGCAACTTGCTGACTGGGCCTCAGTTTAAAAGTCTAAGAAAGGTGTGTAGATGACCTGACTAGTGGTTGAGAGCTCTGGCATCAGCTGGACCCCCCGCAGACCAGCTGTATGACTTTGGGCAGACTGCATAACCTGTGAGCCTATCTTTCCTCCCTGAACTAGGAATGTGTATCGTACTGGCTTCTAGGGTTGTTAAGGATAGTCCATTAAATAACCCATGCAAAACACACCCCACATTACCATGAAAAGGGGGAATAACTCAGTAAGCAGGAGTTGTTATTATTACTACTATTATCCTTTTGTCTTCCTGGTTCTTGGTCTATAGATCCAGCTATCAATCTGGTTGAATGCTGTAGAGTGCTAATCTGAGCATCCCTCAAAGACCTTTCTTCTTCCATCATTAGCTTATTTTTATTTTAGTTTCTGCAGCACACAGTGTGTGCAGAGCTTTAAAACTATCCTGAGACACCATGCTACCACTTTTAAAGGAGGAAAAATACTCTCCAAACAACCAGATAACAAAATCCTGTCTCTTTTGTTCAAATATATGTGCAATCATAAATTAAGAGTCTTTGTCTGTTCATCTTCTACATTACCTATCTGTAAAGTCTATCCTGCAGCTTTTTTTTCCATGCCAGAATACTTCAGGAAGCAGCTTTGGATGAGTTCTTCAGAATAGACCATAAACAAGTAGCCGTGGCTCACCAATAACAATAAACGTGCTACCTCCAAATATATTAAGTTAAAAAATGACTCAAGCCCTTTTCCCCATTAAGTTATAATAGGATCTGATCCTAGCACTGTTAATCTCCATAAATTCACTGAAGAGAAAAACGATTATTTTCAAATAGACTTTGAGGAGACATAATATAGGTATCAATATTCTGATTGTTATTATATGCACATAATGTCTCTAACAAAACTATAATGTGAAAATAAGCCACCAATCTTTAATGTGTGTGGTTGTTGGATTTAAGGAAGGATGAAAATCAAATGTGGGAGGAATCAAGATTGATTATATATGTCAAGGACATCAGTTCTGCTTGAACACTGATTAAGTGATTAATGAAGTACTGCCAGAATTACTAAATCTTTTTGCGGAAAAATGTTATACTTCCCTTCATAATTACAAGTTTAGGAGGAGAAAAAGAATTGATTTACTAGAAGAAACTTACAAGCTAATTTCCATCCTTTTTTAAAAAATAAAACTCATAGGAGACAGTGGTTCTACTTTCTACTTCTGAGTTACTTTTAGGAGGAGATCATTTCAGACCTGCCCTTTGGCCCCATAAGATTACTTGTACTTTTCTAAGGAGTGGGAGGAGAATGTTTCCTTGATCAACTGTTTAACTTAAGTTTAGGTATTCTTTCATGACTGCATATGGAACACTCATTCATTCATTCATTTATTCATTCAAAAAGCACTAATTGGGTACTAGCTACCAGGTAGGTAGATGCTAGAGACACAGATAGGAATTAGTCCTCTAAATATCTCTCCTATAAAACTCTGTTCTAGAATCATGGGAATTTGCCAAGTTGATGAAAAGAAGGGCGTTCCATCAGTTCCAAAGAAAACGTTATAACTGCATTCAAAATAAGCCCTTACAAGCAAGTGATCATAAGCAAGAGAAAGAATATAAACCATAATTTAAGACGCTTGACTGGCTTTTCAACTGATAGCACACATGAAGCGGACAGGACTCCTCAGTGTCCTTGGCTTTCTAAATGGAGCACGTGGGCGCACAAGTACTTGCCATTTTTCAGGGAGGGCAAGGCAGAACAGCACTGGAAGAAATATGCGTGTGGCAGAGAAGACTTTACCAATATACACAGAACCATGGACTTTATGGCTGGAAGGGACTGTAAAGATTATTTAGTTGAACTATTTTTAACGTTTTTACCCAAATTCATTTCGTCTTAGAAGTTTTACACCCAGGGCAACCCCTTCAGGTCCCCTCCCACTGCGGGAGCTTTTCTGTCCTCTCAATAAATCTTGCTTTTTTTTAAAAAAAGAAGAAATTTATACCCCAATACTCAGTGAGGACCATATTCAATCTAGGTGTACCTTTATTTACAAACATTCATTTATAACCTAGAAAGAGGAAAATGAACTGCTATAGGTTGTTGCCAAACATTTTGAATTAGCTGACTTGAAACTTCAAACAACAAATTAAGCACTCAATATGGCATGTGTTGGGGATGGAAGGACATATATGCCATAGTGCTTTTCCCTCAAGGAACTCACAGTCTCCCTGGGAATCACCGAAATGTACAGAACTAATTATAGCTTAATGCCAACATAGATTTGGACACAAACGATGTAAGTATAATGGGGTGGAAGCCAGAGGTCGGAGAGGTCAATTTGGCCTAGAAGATCAGAGAAATCAACCAATACGCTCTTTTCTTCCTCCTGCTCTTATATTTTCATTGAACAAACATTTATTAGGAACCTAATATTTGTTACAATGGGGGTAATTGGTGAAAAAGAAAGACATGAATACTTGCCCTTATCACAGAGTGTTCGGGGTAGCAGACGAAGTACACGTCACCAAAGCTCAGAGATGAGGGAAATAATCAGCTCTGGGGTTATGACAGCCTAGATATGTAAAGATTTTGGTGGCAGTAGAATGTGAAGTTGGAAGGAAATGGTTTGGGTCATGTTATAAAGAACTTGAATTGTATTAAAAATGTATATATATTCTTCAGATGAAAGGGAGCTTTTGTAACAAGAAAAGAGCTTTTGTAACAAGAAAAGGCTGTGGTATAGATGAATCAGGTGGTGAATTATTCAAGAAAACATTTATTGAGCACCTACTGTGTGTTCAGCAATGCTTTATGTGCTGAGACAAATGAGGACAAACCTAGCTATTACCCTGCAGGAGTTCTCATCTAGGTGAGTTGAAACAGTACATAAATGGACCTGAAGAACAGTCTGGAGACTATTGCTATGGTCCAGCAGGAAAGTCTGAAGGTATCAATTCAGTGGTGATATGAAAAGAAAAGAGGGACTGGTTAGACTTAACCAATACTAGTCAATGGAGAGAACTTTCAAAGATGAAGAAATGATAGAACTCAGGGAGCTAGGGAATGTGGGGTTTCTAGAAAAGGTAGATGCAATGGCTGGTTTCCTGGCTTCAGGTATTCAAGTGGCTGTCAGACACCTGCTAATTCCTGCTGTGCCATGAGGTTGGAGTCTAAATTGGGGGACGGGGGCATTATCACAGTTGGATCCTTCAGTTTGAACAGTATTGACTGGAGGCACCCATAGGAAGTTTCTCCTAAGACCCCCCACTTGACTTTCAGCACCTCTTCTGATCACCTCTACCTAGTTTTTGGTGTTCCCTTCTGCCTTAGACAGCTCTTCTCTTAGGAATGGCTGAGTGAAGGGTTAAAGTGTTAAGTGAATAAGGTAAGATTGGAACTGTTAAGCCTTGGTGAAATTTCTGCATTTTTAACAAAAAACACTTAAAAAAACAATAAAACAACAATTCCTAAAGAAATACTCTTTTTCTGGCGGCATTTTTGGCGACCAAAAGACTTTCTGTATCCAGTAAATTACACTATGAAGATGTTCACCTAATTCAACCACACACACATCAAGTCAGCCTCTGTGGTGCGCCATGTTAAGGGAACTGGAAGGAAAAGTTCAAGTGCATGGTTCAAGTCAAGTGCCATGTTTAAGACAAGCTGTTAGGAAGCCACAGCTTGCAAACTGCAAGCCAATTTCAATATCCTACCCTCGTCCTCTGGGTTTGAAACCTCTTCTGCTCCATCCAGCCACACAGCTAGTGTTGGGCTCACCTATTTCCTGCCCTGCAGCATCTCCTGACTCTGTCCATTTCCTTGCTGTTCTGACAGCATTTCCGTTTCAGCAGGAACATGGTCCAGGTGGAAGTCGGGAAGGCATCTCCCCTATGCAGCCAGTCTGAGGGTGAACAGCTTCTCTCTTGTGGTATATTGACATTTTCCAGCTTCACAAATTTAGATTTGTCAATTATCTGTCCCATCTAGTGAACAATGGATTCAGAGCTGATTGCATTCCTAAGATTACTCTGTAGCAGGAAGGGATGTTGTACGCTGCTGAATTAAGTCCTGTTCATGGCTGAGTGATGCAGAAAATTCAGATTCTTAATATGACTTTCCAAATCAATAAGTGAGGACTACCCCATGCTTGAAGCAAGCAGCATGTGCACAGTTCTTGAAAGAACAGATCCACAGAACAAAACGAAGTGTGCCGGCCATTCCTAACCCTCTCTGCATGAAAATGGCCATTTTATCTCAAATCATCTGGGTTTTAGTGAGCGTCTCTTAACTATTTGAACCTTTGGGTTCCTATCAATTGCTTTCTATTAATCAACTAAAAAGTTACCTAGGTACATTTTTTAAAAATCTCCCGGTCCTGTCTCAGAATGTTCCTCTCTTTCTCTGTCCTAGCATTGTCCTTGGCTCTGAGCCTTCTTTATTCTCCTGCAGCTTCTGAACCTGGATAATCACCACCTCCACAGACCCATGGGACCCCTCTTGCTAAATCTTTTCACACGTCTCTTCCCCTTTCTCTCTAATCTCCCCAAATCACTGCTCTGAGTTCCATGAGGCACACAATACTCTTTCTCACATGTGGGAAAAATGAAACCCAGCTTAAACAGCTCCACTGGGCTGCTATTTCGTAAGGCTTCAAATTGCCTGTTACCAACCCCTGCTCCAAGTGGAGTTAACCCTTTCAGACTGTCCTTACCACTCCCTGCCCATTCCCAATGCCTCCCCTGTGCCCACTCTGTCCTCATTTAGCAGCAGCTGACTCTTGCAGAAAATCTTGTCACCTCTTCCAAAGTTCTTTGCTGTGCCTCTATCTTACCAGTGAACTTTTAAATGGAGTTGAAACTATTTTTCTTTCTTTTAGTTTTTAGTCTATTCCTTCATCATCTTGCTTTTAACTAGAAAGTAACAGACATTGCTGGTGTAAAAATCATTATTCACAGTGGCTAGTATTATCTTACAGACTGTTGAAAATGCACTATCTGAGACACCAGGGAGCCTGTTACAAAGAGCAAGTTATGGCAAGACACAGTAAGACAGAACACTGTTTAAACTTCTCTCACAAATGCCTGCATGTTAAAGCCCTAGGGAAAATGATTCAAAGACTGGGCCACCAAGACAAACAAAAGCAGAAGACAGCTTTATCGTCAACCAAAACAACTCTGGAAATGATATGACATTACTGAAAACAAAAGCGTTTACACTAAGCTATCCATCTTAACTGCTTTGGGAATATGCCCATTTAAAAAAAAATTACACTTACTAAGTGCAAGGAAGAAGTTTTTTAAAAAACCAAAAGTAACTTCTAGTGGTAGATGTATTCTTAGTCCCTATATTAGTTTGCTAGGGCTCCCATAACAAAATACCACAAACTGAGTGGTTAAACGGCAGACATTTTTTTCCTCACAATTCTGGAGGATAGAAGTGTGGGATCAAGATATGGAAGGGTTGGTTCATTCTGAGGGCTGTAAGGGAATGGTCTGTTCCAGACCTCTCTCCTTGGCTTCTAGAAGGCCGATATTCTCCCTCTGTCTCTTCACATTATCTCTCTATGCATATTTTTGTGTCCACATGCCACCTTCTTATAAGTACACCAGTCATAATCGATTATGACTACCATAATTACCTCATCTTAACTTGTTTACCTCTGTAAAGACTCTATCTCCAAGTAAGGTTTCATTCTAAGGTACTGGGGATTAGGACTTCAACATATGAATTTGGGGGTGGAGTGGTACAACTTAACCCATAATAATCCCCATCCTTATTATTCAAGCTGGTTATGTAATTTTTAGGATCCAGGGTAAAATGAAAACGAGTTGGCTGGACACAGGCAAGTCAAGTCAATCTCCCCTTCCCATGGGCCCACAAGGGATTGCAACCTCTGCTATAATGTGCTTGGAACACACTCGGTATCTGGATTGTGGGTAGGTGATGATAGGTTCTCCATCAGCCCTCACAGAACATGCAGGAGTGCTGCCAGCCCAGTGGGGGACAGCAGCTACCTTGTCATATCCTGAGGTGCCATAGGGTATCCACCCCAGGTCTCCAACCTCCCAACCTCAACACCATCTAGTTGCCACCATGTACAGAAGGCAACAGCAACTGTAGGGCAGAATTGGGGAGGAGGCAGCTGAGAACCCATCCCGGAGAGATGGAGAGGTGATACCAGGCTTTGGAACTGAGGCGCCACATCTCTGGCTCCTGCTCTATTGTCCCATTGGACATCATACATAACACACAAATTAAAAGATAACAATGCTTAGGAATCCCTAGACCCCAAACTGCAGAGCATTAAACCCTAAGTGGGTAGCCCTTCTGAGCATAGGGCCCTGTGAGACTGCACTGGTTACATACCCATGAAGTCCAGCCAACTACAGAGCACGTCTCTTAGGGTAGGACTACTTGCAACTAGAAGAGTATCTGCCTTGGTTTCCCCATCTGCACAGTGAGTTTAATCATAGGATTCCGATTAGGACTACCTCCATCATGATGATCACTTTATAAATATTAATAAAAGTAAAAGCAAATCTTAACATTGAACATGGATCATGCCAAAGAGCAGCAAAACAAAACAAAACAGTGTTTATAGTTAAATAATCACTTTAAGTTTCCTGTTTATATTTTCATAATTGAAAAGTTCTCAAGAGCAGAATGCCAAAAGCCAGATATAGTAAATTTTTTTTATTAGCATATTTCTTTGGAACTGTAGTAGTTTGCAAAGTATCAGATGAAAAAGTCATGTGGCCAAGCATGAAAGAAACCTCTTCTCTGTTTTGTATAGCTCTGTATTACAGAACTCAAGTTACAGAAATTCTAATAATTTTCCGTTTTTCTTGAGTGGCTTTATAAAATATTTTTCCTAAGTGACTTAACATAGTATTTATAAGGTGCTCTTTTGTTTGTGTCAAAATATAATTTATACAATTTATGTTCCTAGCTATGCATTGGAACATCTCCTAAAAGGCTTTCAAGGACAATTTCTGACAGAAAATGGAGGGAAGGGTCTATAAATGTCTCAAATATATTATTTTGATAGATTACATGAGGATTTGCTGCATAGGAATGAGTCCAGAAGAGGTAACACAAAGGAATTATTTCTTCAAAAAATGTGATCTGAATAAGCAAATTATTAGGTCAAGGAAGGGGATCTGCAGGGTCGACTGAGCTAACTGTGTGGCTCAACCTTTTCTGTTATTGACTTGGAACCTGCATTGTGTGCTATCAGTTACTGTGACAACTAACAACAGGAAAAGTGGTTAGAGGCTTAATGAGAAAAAGTAAAAAAGACCAGGAAAACTGGAAATCTATGCTGACTCACAAGTCTTGTGAGGGAAGCAGCCAGTTAGAAAAGGTGGGATGAGAGATGTATGAAGTGAGAGAAATGCTGAGAGATGACAAACAGAAACGGGAGAAACAGAGTCAGGAGGCTAGCGTGATTTATGGCCAGGAAGGACAGCTAAACCACGATCTCATCATGCTTTTACTTAAATTCCATGTCTCTTCGGGCCCACCCAGGGACGCCAAAAAAATAAATAAATAAATAAATTCCATGTCTCCAGATAAGGAAAATGGCTCATTGCCTGGGGATGTGGGAGCTGCCTAGAACCATAAATAAATCAATAACTTTGCATATTTCTGCTTTCTGAAAATATTCATTCCCACATGTGGAAAAGGAGGAAAAGGAGGAGCTGCAGAGAGTGAGAGGCTGGCCTCCTGCTCTTCCTGCTGTGAAACCAAATTGCATGCTCCTGTCATACAGTGGTACACAGTGAACTATGCCATGGGGTCACAAGACCATCCAGAGATCTTCTGCACTAGTGCTGAGTGCTTGGTTCAAATCCCCACGCAACATGCTCCTGTAGTTCTGTAGGCTCAAGTTACTTAACGCTTCTTCATCTGCAAAAGAAGGGTATGTTTATTAAAATTGCCTACCTTATTGTTATGAGGATTCAGTGTGTTGATATAGTAAACTGACAGAGTAACCACTCCTTAAATATTAGGAAACATTTGGAACAGTAGAGGGGCATTTTTACATTTGTATTAAAACTGAAAGCTATGGGAAGAATCTCCGGACCATTGCTCTTCTCTCCCTCATCATCCTCTTTTAGAACTTCTCCCAGGAGGCATCTACTTGTCCCTTCCTTGCCACTGGGGCCCACTGTCCTGCACTACTCACTGTGGCTTTGATACCAGCAGGCTTTCCATGATTCTCCTCAGCCTAAAGCCTTTAACTTCTTACACAGATGACCCAACACTGACCTTGTTGTTTTCCACTGTAGGCTGCGGCCTATTCATGATCGTGAAATCAATTTATGTATCATGATCAGCAAGACAAAACAAAATAGAATGGAACACCATCGAAAGGTAGCAGTATACCACATCAGGTAAGGGTTTTGCTTTGTTTTTTAAATGAAACTTTGTTATATATGTGAGCATATATGTGGTAGGTTGTGATATAAAATGTATTTCTTATCATGGATCACTAACAAAAGAGTCCTAAATTCTACTTCAACTCTAGCTCTGTTCTAGGAGTTTTGTTCTTCAACTTCCTCTGCTGCGAGGACCTTCTTCTGCTTCTCCACTTTGGCGATGCCTCCTACAACCACATCTTAGATCTGGTCACTACTGAGAATGGATCCATCTCCAAAACTTAGAATTTCCATTTTATTACCACCATTCCTCCTATTCTGCAACTTCTCCCATCTTCTAACTTTCACTAAGTCTTTTTGTTTTTTTTAATGTTCATCTCTTTAAACCCCATGCCTTGGATCCAAACTTTCTGTTTCTCAATCTTCCTGTTGGGACTGACTTAGCTCAGTTTTAACTATCCAGATGATCTCTTTTCCACCCTCCAGAATGACCCTATTCAAGTCTCAAAATGGCCATGCCACTTCTAAACTTGGAAGTGTGAGCTGGTTCCCCTTTTCCAAACCCATGAAACCCTTCTCAACAGTACCCATTCACTCAACCAGACTTTGTTTCCAGAAGTAGAGTCACTCCAGAAAATTATTTGCTTCCTCATCTCTCCCATGCTTCCAAATATAGACATAGCTGGGCTTGGTGGCTCAGCCTGTAATCCCGTGCCTTGGGAGGCTGAGGTGAGTGGATTGCCTGAGCCCGCGGGTTCAAGACCTGCCTGGGCAAACAAGACCTCATCTCTACAATAAATCAAAAATTAGCCAGGCGTGGTAGCGCGCGCCTGTAGTTCCAGATACTTGGAAGGCTGAGGCAGAAGGATCTCCAGAGCTCAGCAGGTCGAGGCTGTGGTGGCCGGGAGCGGCCACTGCACTCCAGCCTGGATGACAGAGTAAGACTCCAACTCAAAAAAAACAAAAACAAAAACAAAAACAAATATAGACATCTCACAGCTTCTTGTCCTGCCTGTGACCCTACTCTGAAAGACTACCCCATCTACAGATGCTGATGAGGCAGCCTGTGTGTGCATCTCACACCCCTACCATGCTTAATTATTGATGGGAAGTCCTCCAACTCAAGGATAGAGCATAGGAACTGACCAGTGTGCTGTGAAGAATGTGATCAGATTCTTCTATTGGGAAATTAAGAGACTCTTCCCAGGAAGCTGTGGAAGCTATACATGAAAGGTTGTGCAAGGCAAAGCTGAAAGAACCAGTCAACAGAAAGGAGAACTGCACAGGGACCACCATGTACTCCAGAGAGAAAGATACAGAAAAAGTAGCTGCCTCATTTCAGTGGCTAGTCCTGGGTCCTAAGAAGCCTGGTTACACAGATAACCTGTCCTTGAGTCCTCTTAAGATCCTGAGATCATTACAACCATCCCCATGTTTGCCTGAGTGACCTTGAGTGGGCCTCTTTCTTTGCATCCAAAAGATCCCAGAAAGGAACTGTTAGGTCGCTGAACTTTTACTGTTGTCTGCCTTTGCACATGAAATATACTTTCCCAGGGATGCTCTGTCTCCTTTTTCCCATATGGCAACAGCCTACTTATCCTTTAGAAAGGCAAATGTCCTTTTGTGAGTCTCTAGCTCCTCAGGTCAGTCCCTCCTCTGCATGCCTTTAGCACTTTGTCATTCCTGGGTATCATAACACCTGACACACTATTCTGTAATTGTTTGTTTCTGTATCTGTCTCTGGACTCTCAGCTTCTTGGGAACAGTGTCACATCCTACTCATGTTTTTATCTTCCCAATCTGGAGATGAGTAGCAGAATCTATTGGCTCCCTACTCACAGCCCCTAACCTGAAACTTACTCACCTGCAGATAGTTCCTATATACTCTGACTGACTTTCTGTGTCCCTCTACCTGACAGGGTTTCAGACAGGCCAGAAGCACCAGGAGATAATTATCTTAGGAGTGACCCCCCCCAACCAGTGAGAGGTGGGAGTTTGTGGAAAAATACCTCAGCTTCCTGCCCCTTGGTGGGTCTACTAAGTTTTATACAGTTCCTCAGAGGGTCCTTTGTGCCCATAGTGGCTTCTTCCCTTCTCTGCCTCATTTCCTTGCCATGCTTTCTAGAATCACCTCCCAAATAAACTATGTGCACCCCAATAAAAACGTGTTTCAGAAATTGCTTTTGGACAAGTCCAAACTAAGACAGGGAGATAAAACACATAATATTCGATGGATAATGAATGAATGAATGAATGAGGTCCTCAGTCCCTCACCCCTCTTTTTATCAGCACAGGATGTTAAGAGACACCCCTACCCCAGGCCCTGTTTCACTTTCTTCTCTCCAGATAGGATCCCATGGGTAAGCACATTGACCTCACACTCATCAGCATCCTTACTTTCCTTGGCCACTGGTCATTTAGAAGAGCCTACCCTGATAGTTCCTGACAGTTCCAGGAACTGATACAGCCTAGGATTCTCTCCACTCCTGCCTCTAGGAAGCTGGGCATGGGTGGGAGGAAACTCTCTCACTACACTGGTTGGGGGCCATTTCACATTTATGATTGTTCAACCTTCCGTGTATCCTGGAAACCCTTTTACTTGACCTCAGTTCATTTCCTTTATTGATGACTATGCCCATCTTTCACAAGGATGCTCTGTTCCCATCTTCATTCTCCCCCTTGCTTTCCCAGTATCTGGAGTACTTGAGTGAATGAAGTTATCATGTGTTAGCGCTTGCCAGAAGAAGAGTTCAGATTCTGGATCAGGGAAAACAAAACACAATGAACCTCTGTGCTATAACCAACTAGAAGCAAGAGGCAGGCCTCAGATCCTCCCAGTACAGTGCTATGCACAAGACAGTAAATAATTTAAACAGGACTGTCAACTGTAACAAATGGTTTGGATTAGCCAGAGGAAGAGAGCACCATGGTGACGGGGCAACAAAAGGACAACACTTGGATAAGTGCTATTATTAGCTCCATTTTTTTTTTTTTTACAGATGAGGAAACTGAGGCACTGAGAGGTTAAGTAACTTGCCCAGGGTCACACATATAGCAAATGCAGAGTCGGGATTTTAACTGAGTCTGGCTCTGAAGTTCACGTACTTAACTACTATATGACACTGTATCTACTGATTTTTGAATAAAAAATTACTGATAAATGATTGAAAAGTAGGCACAACACAATCCATCATCTGCCTCCCAAGGCTGGTATGCTTATAATACATATCAGGCCAGTAAATAACACATATTAAACAATGCAGATGAAATATACTACATACATAATCTGTTGTACACGATTACATATCAATTTTTAGTGGATATGAAACTAATGGGTGTGTGTTTTTCTCCCAGTTGCTCTGTGAATGTTAATCGTGGCTAAAGCTGAATCAATGTGGTACAATGAACACAATGGTAATAAACTGAGGCACCCCAAAACATGGCTAATTATGTGGTGGCCATTCCTCAGCTTCTACATCTGAGGAATGGATGTTTGGAGTAGACAGTGTCTCAGGTCTTTTTCAGTGTTAAGATTTTGTTTTTCCATCTTTGTGTAGACAAGAAAAACTTGATTTCAAACCCATCTAGCTTACATGTAAAATTTCACTGATAAGGGAGACTGGAGTCAGGAATGGGGACTGTGTGAAGATGGGTACACAGCTTCTGTGCTCTCTGGGACATCAGTAGTGGCATTTTCATATCTGAAGAATCTCTATGCCAAATATGTCAACCCCTTCACATTTGCAAGCTGCACCTGGAGGGTACAAGAGCTAGCAGATGGCTCTAATTTCAGAGTGCCCTTGACTACTAAAAAGAAGGCCCTGATTAAGAACTATCTCAGGCCAGGATTTGGGTCTGCTACATATAGAAGGGATTAGCCCTTGGCTCAGAGGATCACCAGTACATAGCTCTGAGTGGCGGAGTCCAGCTTCTGTCTGTGTGGGTTGCTTGTCTACCACTTAGTGCCTGGGCAAAACCCACGTTTAAATAAGGCAATAACCACTGCATGGTAAACTCTTAGTGGGAAGGGACCACACCACAGGGTCAGATGTGCATCCACAGCAATGATTTTTACTGAACTGACCAAGAAGGCAAAAGCATCTCTGGCTTGTGGTTGCTTTAGAATTAAGAATAGTCTCAGTCCACCTGTTCCCGATTAAGCCTCCAGACAGTGCTAGGAAAGACAGTCCAGAAAAGACTACCTCACAAATGTATACATATCATGTTGAGGAGGTAAAAACAAACGCAGACAGTGATCACACTAAGTCTTATCCCTTCTCTCCAAAGTTATCCCCAGGAACAGAAGGGATGGAGGCTGCCTGGAGGCTTCTCATGATTTATTTAGCTCCCCCTCCCTCCCCTCTTCCTCTACACACGAGCTTCTCTGCCTCAGAGGCGGCCCTTCCAGAGTGGAAACCCCTGCAGGACAGAAATCTCTTTTGTATCCCTACTCGTTCCTCCACTAGTCTTACGTAGTAGGTGCTCAATAAATATTTGCTGAATTGATTCGTGGGCACAAGTGATTTCAGAGGGACAATTTTCAGTGGGTCCTATGAATATTCCAGACCCCATTTTTTTTTCCTCTGAGAGAAACTGAAGAGCAAAGAGGGTCTCACTTGGGAGTCACAGGGGCTCCTCTCTCTCTCATCTGTCTGCGAGTTGTTAGTTAATAAAGATGAAGTTTTCTTTCCGGAAAGGGCGGAGTGAGGAAGCCTGGCTTGGGGCCACTCCGCAGGTGGTGGAGGCTTTGGGAGGGGACAAAATGGGCCATCTTTCATCCCATATGTGATCCTTCCAAATAAACAACTCTAGGAAAGTTTCCATTTTGAAACTTATCCGACCCTCCCATCCTCAGCTTGTTCCGGGTGCGGGAGTCCAGGCCGGAGCCGAACTCAAGTTGCCTGGGAGACCCAGCTGCACTCCCCCCTTCCCCCCCGCAGGAGCCGGGAGGATGCGGGCTGAAGGAGCCGGGCACAGGACCGCCCCATCCTCGGTGCTGCAGGCGCGCGGCCACCTTACAGACCCGGCTGCCCTCGGCCCGCCCCCAGCTTTGCCCCTAGCTTCGCCCCCTCTTTCTCTCCCTCGACCACCGCCCACTCCAACGTACCAAACTGGCTCCCTGGCCCTGGGGACACTCACCCTGCCACTCGAGGACCCGCTCAGGGGTGACCGCCGCCGCCGTGCCCTCAACGCAGCCCCGCGGCGCCCCCAGCAGCAGCAGCAGCAGCAGCGACGGCAGCGACGGCAGCGGCAGCATCGCTAACCACTAGGCTCGCCGGAAACCTCTTGTCGGCCCGCGGGCACCAGAGCTGCGCCCCAAGTGCCAGGCTTTGCGGCGCTGGAGGCGGAGCTGCAGTCTCTTCCGCGCCCCACCCCTCCTGGGGCCTCGCCACCCCCGGCCCCTGGAGACCCACTCCGCCACCCCTGTCGCCACAGTGAACGGACACTCGGGGGTCCGAGCTGGGACACTTCAAGTCGCGGAGGTTTTCCCCGCCCTACCTACTCCGGCTTGGGAAAGGAGGAGGAACAGGGGGGTGGACCATCTGCCCATCCCAGAAATTCCTGCCTTAGGGGTGGGGAGGGGAGGGGTGAGGCTGCCGGGTGCTCGCTCCTCTCGCCTCCGGCTTGCAGCCCCGCTCTCTCCTTTCTGGGAAAGCTGAAGAGGAGCTGGGGGTGAGCGAGTTGAGACTCTCTGGGACAGGAAGTCTGACATCTGGGTTTGCAAACCACCGGGATTCTGGTAAACACTGCGAGCTTGGCAGCGAGCAGTTGCTTTGTGAACCCAGGCGCTTGGGGGCGCTTTGGACGCCTCTGGAACCTGGAGCACTTAGGACCCCCTGGGGGGCTGCGCCTTGGTCTCCGGCCTCCTTGTCTGGAGTAACCTGAAGGTTGTTGTAGTGTTGAGGTCCTAACCGGTTTTTAAAGTAGGCCCCCCCTTCCTTCTCCTTTGATCGTTCACACCAGCAAAGTAGCCGGGCCCTATTATCCCATCTTACAACAGTTGAGAAAGTCCAGAAAGGCGAAGTGATTAGCTCTAGGTTACCCTTAATCCAGCAACAGTGACTCCCTAACAGAGTAAGTAGGAAAACCCTGACTAGATTGTACTCCTTTTAACTACAACTCTTCAAGTAAACAGCAGAGCCCTGGAAACATTTAATTTTCAGAGAACAGGCGAGTGTAAGACCTTTCCTAAACAGGACCTTGACATTAGTCATTAAAACATTAGAGGTGGGAAGAGAGCAAAAGGAAACTTCAAAAAATAAGGTGGTGGGTCTTGGAGGACCTCGCCTTTCTCAGCCAATCCCACCCACATCAACAATTTCCAGAAGCACTGTCTTAGCCTGGGTCCCCAGAAACAGAGCCTGGGAGGAGAAGCCCAGCAGGAAGCAGGATTGAAGGTCAGAGTGAAATGGAGAGAAGGGGAAAGTGGTTGCCTTGGCCACACTCATAGCTAGAGGTGCTCAGTCCTGCAGGAAACTCAGAGGACAAAAGAGGAAGGCATATTTGTCCATGGACTCGTGATCCCTGTTGCTTAAGGGGATCCCAGGGCTATTGACTCCTCTGTATGCTGCTGCAGCAATGGTGAGCTTCAGACATGGCTCTGTGCCTTGCATCTGAGAAGCCCTGGGGCTGGAATTGGCAGGTGCATAGCATGGCAAGGCAAAAAGTGAGGCTCTGTCAGGTTGTCCCCTTCGAGATTTGGTGGGGGGTGAGGGGCATCTAGGGGAAGCCTGCTGCCGTGGTGGTTGAAGTAGACGGTGGGTTGAAAGGATGTGAAAAATTCCAATGTGTTTACTGTCCGTGACATATCATTACATGTAGAAATCAGAATCCGCGCTTGAAAACATACAGGAAAAGGCTGCTTCCTGCATAGCAGACTATACAGACTTCAATCACAAAGGATGTATCCATCTCTCCTGTGGTCTCAGAAGGACATTGCCGTGGGAATATCTCCAAAGTAGAAGATTCGACCCTGGCCAAGCGGGCATCCACTGTGGCAGGCCAACACCATGCCCGTAGCATAATTAGGTCATAAAGTGGAACACTGATATTAATCTCTGGTGAGGTGCAGGGCAGTGAGAGTAAAGGAGAGAGACCAGAAGGGCCTGGTGTGAACATGAAGGCTAATTGTCTTCAGACAGGGTGGTGGGTGTTGGGAAGGAGAGGCTGTTCTAGGAAGGAAGAAGTTTTGCCAAAAAGAAAAAAAAATTTGAAGGAGAGAGTGAGAACTGTTTGTTCGGGAGCCAAAAAGGAGGCGTGCCTGGCTGGAATGAGGGGCAGCCACTAGAGAACCCTGGTCAGGAGGCCAGTCACTGGGACATTGGGCTACCTCCCACTCTCTGTGGGGCCAGGTGAGTGATTCACCTGCTACAGGCAGCGGTTTTGTCCTCTACAGGAGGAGAGGAAAAAAAGTTTTCCCTGACTCATAGCAGATGCTATTTTGAAGTAGTGGAGCTGTGACTTTGAGGATAAGGAAAGGGGAAGCAAGTCGTATTTCATCTTCAGAGCAATTCGTGTAATAAAGAGAGGTGATGACAGCTTCCTGGCCTACCAACCCCACATCTCCTATTCAACCATTAGAAGACTCAGAAAAGAGCTACTGTTTTTCATTTCTTCCTGCAGCTTTGAGGTGGAAATCTGTGGTTAAGAGCTCTCTAGCCTTTAAGAAAATGACCATCACCAATATCCTGGTCTCGTGTGTGTTTCAGGTTCATCAGGCAGTGTAGGGTAATGGTTAAAAGAGGCGGTTCTGCCACTTGCTAGCGAACCAGTTCTCCCTTAGCCCATTCCCTTCCATGTAAAATGGAGATGATAGTATTTGCCTCATTGTGTGACTGTATTAAATGAGATGATGTATGCAAAGTGCTTAGCGCAGCGTCTGACATACCATAAACTTTCACTTTTGGGAACATTCTGGAAGCTGAGCGTGTGAGGAGGGAGGGAGGCAGCAAAGAGCAAGAGCCAATGAGAGTGCAGAAGCCAGGCTGCAGGGGCAAGGCTTCTGGTGATTATGGAGTAGAAGGCAAGGTGGGCAGAGCTCTACACCCACTGGCCTTTGGGTAGCTTCCTGATGCTCTGCTTCTCCTTTTGAGCTGGAATTTGTTATCTGTATATACCTCTCACCTGAATATGAGTTCCTTGAGGAAGCAATTGTATTTTACTTCTGAGTTTCCTAGGCGGCCCACTTATTGGCACTTGGTCATCTCTCAAGAAGTCTCTGCTGAATGAGTAGAGGAATGAAGGAAGGAATGAGGTTGGAAGGAATACAGTAAATCTTCTCTTGACGTGGTCATCCATGGGTTCTTAGAAATTGTGAAACAACGTTTAACAAAACGTTAAGAGTGAAGCAACGTATAACAAAATGTTGAAGAAAATGGTGTTATTTCTGGGCCTACTGTATGTTGTTTCACTTAGAAATGCAGTTTCTAAGAACCTATGGATGATGTTAAGTGAGGACTTACTGTACAGTTTTTGGAGTCATTTGCTACTCGAGAAAAATATTAGAAACATGAATTGTATTGAATGAAAGCATTGAAGAAAATATAGGGATTTAAATCTCACTTAACTTATGGGTTGTGCTTTGGGCCAAAATTAACAAATTTTATTTTTGAGTCAAGGTCTTGCTCTGTCACCCAGACTGGAGCACAATAGCATGATCACAGCTCACCACAGTCTCGACTTTCTGGGTTTGGCTATCCTTCTGCCTCAGTCCCTCGAGTAGCTGGGACTACAGGTGTGCCCACCACGTCCAGCTAATTTTTTTTTTTTTTTTGTAGAGGTGAGGTCTTGCTATGTTGCCTAGGCTAGTCTTGAACTCCTGGGCTCAAGTGATCTTTCCCCTTCAGCTCCCCCCACCCAAAGTGTTGGGATTACAGGCATGAGACACCACACCCGGCAAAAATTAACAAATTTTCTGGAGCACTGTACAAATCAGAGTCTCAGCAAGAAAGGGTGAAACTCTGGTTCATAGCAACCAAAGAACTATTTACAGAGTACAGGCAGAGCAAAGAGGGCCAAAACAGTATGGTGAAGCACCTAGTTTCTGGCAAGAGTAAAGGTGTCAGTACTACAGGGAGGTCCGAAAGAACAAGGGCAAGGAGTAATTGGTTATAGCAGCCTAATGACAGCTGTTCCCTTGGGATAGGAGAGACATTTGCTAGACAGAAGAGGAGCAACAGGTATCAACAGAAGCCTAGTAGGGAGAAATCTAAGAGAACAAATACCCTGTCTGTCTTGTCCTGCTCTCGAGTCTCTTCCCATTGACAGAACCCAGCTGGAATTCAGTGGGCAAGGAAGTCCACAAAAGTCAGCTTCCCAAAGTACAGGATAGAGTGGAGAACTGCAGAAAGAAAAATACTGATCTCACTTATATAAAGAATCTAAAAGAAAAAGCTGAGTAAATAGAAACAAAGTAGAAGAGTGGTTAGCAGGGATAGGAAGGGGGAGGAAATAGGGAGAAGCAAATTAAAGGGTACAAGTTTACGTAGGATGAATAAATATAGAGATCTAATGTACAGCATGAGGACTATAGTTATTGTGTTAAACTGAAAATTTTCTAAGAGAGTAGATTTTAGGTATTCTCCCTGCATGCATGAAAAAGGTAACTATGGAAGGTGATGAATATGTTTATTTGTTTGTATAATCATTTCACCATGCATATGTATATCAAAACATTGCGTTGTATACCTTAAATCTAAACAATAAAATAAATTTGAAAAAAAAATGCAAATACTATATTTGTTTCATAGGACTACCATGACAAAACACCACAAACTGGGTGGCATAAAACATTACGAATTCATTCTCTCATGGTTTTGTAGGCCAGAAGTCCAAGATCAAGTAAATCAAAGGAATTAACCGTTCAGGCAACAACATGACTGCATCTCAGAATCATTATGCTGAAGGAAAGAAGCTATACTTTAAGAATACATACTTTATGATTCCATTTATGTAAAATTCCAGAAAATATAAATTAATATGTGGGAACAGAAAGCAAATTAGTGGTTGCCTGGAATGAGAAGGTGGGGGTAGAGTGGTAGAGACTTAGCTGGGCCACAGGGAGTGGATAAATGTTCCAGACAGAAGGAATAGAAGCAAGAGTGCATGTAAGGTGCTTGAGAAACGCTTGGAGCAGAAAGCTTGCGTATTGCATTAAGAGGTTCTAAGAACATCAGGGATAAACAAGAAAGCTGGTGCTAGGTCCAAAATCATGTTAAGAACTGTATGCTAAAGCCAACAAAATGCCATTAATGGGGTTCCATTGTGACAATGTTTATGTATGGAGAATGGATCGGAGTTGAACAATTCATAAGGGTTAGGAGGCTGTTGCAGGAGTCTGGATAAAGAGATGGCTGTTGTCTGGACTCAGAAGGAGGTGGTGGAAGATGAAGAAAAGTTAACATATATTTTGAGATATTTAAGAGGAAGGATCATGAAGACTTCGTGTTTGACTAGCTCTGTTGGGGGACAAAGAGAGGGCGTTGTCAAGAACGATGCTTCACTTCATGACTGATCTAATGGCTTCATTCATTGAGAAACAGGTCTGAAGAAGCAGCAGGAGGATTTGTTTGGGATATGTTGAAAGGCTTATGGTACATTCAGGTGGAGATGTCCAGGGAGCGGTTGCATATATGGGTATCAAAGTCAGAAACATGCTGGGAACATCAATTTGGTGGCTATCTGTGGTTGATAATATTGAAGCCATGAGAGGAAGTAAAGGTTGAGAAAGAAGAGGAGACACCTGAAAAGAACCACAGGAAAAAACAACACATGAGAGCCAGGTGGAGAAGTCCTTGGAGATGGAGTTAGAGAAGTAGGGGAGTGGAGGTAGAAAGTGGTGTTCTGGAAGCTGCAGAAGAATATTTCAGGGAAAGAACAATCTACAGTTTTGTATGCTCTGAAGAGGTCAAAAGATTTAAAGACAGAAATATGCATCAAATTTTTGGACAAGAAGGTAAGTTATGAGCTTGAGGAGAAGGAAGAGAGCTGTCCCCTTGGGAAAGGAGAGACATCTGATAGAACAGGAGAAGAGCAACGCTACCAACAGAAGCCTAGCAGGGAGAAATCTAAGAGAATAAATACCCTCTCTTATCCTGCACTCGAGTCTCTTCCCATTGACAGACCCCAGCTGGAATTGCATGGGGAAGGAAGTCCACAGAGGTCAGCTTCCCAAAGCATAGGACAGAGTGGAGAACTGTAGAAAGAAAAATACCATGTGATCTCACTTATGCAGAGAGGGAGTTGAGGAGAGT
Source organism: Tarsius wallacei (assembly GCA_963574415.1). Taxonomy (NCBI): domain Eukaryota; kingdom Metazoa; phylum Chordata; class Mammalia; order Primates; family Tarsiidae; genus Tarsius; species Tarsius wallacei. The sequence continues at coordinate 75,319 of CAUYQG010102568.1, forward strand.
GCTCTCAGTGGTTGCGGGCAGCAGACAAATTCGTGGTTTGAGGATGACGACGAGGATCAAAGACAAGGGCAGACAACTCATTCAAGCAGTTTTTAGTTGTAGGGAGAAGGAGAAATGGCCAAATGGGCTGTGGATGAATGATTGGGGATGAAGGAGAATGGCCAGGGGACAGGCATCAAAGTCAGAAACAGGCTGGGAACATAGAACGTTGCTATTGTCATTATTTTGTTATCTTTAGATGAGAGGTTTGAGCATTTCTGAATGCTGATGGGAAGAATCTAGCAGGGAGGCAGAAGTCAAATATACTTACTCTTGGAAAATTCATAGAGTAAGGTCCTTGAGAAGGCAGATGTTTCCAGAACAAAATGAAAAGATTCCATTTAGAAAGGAACGGCAGTGCCTCTCACATAGCTGGAATGAAGGAAATAATAGTGTAGACAGAGGTAAGTCTGTAAGCTGCAGGTAGAGTTGGGAGTTCGCTCATCTGCTATCTTCTAGTTTCTCTGGAAATAGCAGGGGAGTTCCTCTGATGAGAACGAGGGAGAGTTGGAGTTGGGAAGGTCGGTGAGGCTGGCTCCAACATGGAACAGCAGAGCGAGCTGCTTGGGAGAGGTAGCTGGAAATCTGGGAATCATCAGAGACCCAATGCAGTCCAGGACTAATGAATTTATAGTGGTTCATGTGTTTTCTCAACAATGTTCAGTAGCACAGGTATAAGCAGGGAGGGGGTGGATGTTAGGCTTCATCCAAATTGATGTTACCTAATCAGAATGTTACATACAAAGTTGAAGGTATTGGCAAGGAAAAGGCTGTTGGTGGTGGTGGTGGCATCTCACTGGACTCGGCATCATGACCACAGATGGACAAGTGGTGGAAGGCAGGGAGGGCTCTGGGGCCAGACTACCAGTTTTAGATCCTGGTTTTGTCACTCACTAGTTGTGTGGCTTGGGCAAGTTGCTCAGCCTCCATGAGCCTTAGTTGCCTCATTTGTAAAACTGGAATAATAATAACAGTACCTATCTCATTTGCTTGCTATGGAGAGCAAATGAGTTAATACTAGAAAAATGCTTAGAACAGTGACGGATACATAGAAAATACTCACCAAAGGTAGTTTTTAAAATTGTTAATTGTTATTACTAAAGCAAATTAAAAATATCTTACAGGTAAATAAAAGTATTCATTTGGTTTCTTGCTAGGTGGGGAGAAAAACCATATGATATTGTCTTCATTTCTTCTTAACATCGGCCATTTACAGAGTGGTTGGTGTGTGCCAGACTGTGCATATATCGTGCTCACAGTGCAGTGATTAAGAGGTCAGACTGACTGGCTAGAAATCTGCTCTGTGACCTAAACCAAGTCATTGCACTTTGCCCAGCCTCAGTTTCTTTTCAATAAAATGGGGTAGGCCGGGTGCAGTGGCTCAAGCCTGTAATCCCAGCACTTTGGGAGGCTGAGGTGAGGGGATTGCCTGAGCCCACAGGTTCGAGAACAGTCTGGGGAACTTGGCGAGACCTCATCTCTACAATGAATCAAAAATTACCTGGACGTGGTAGCACATGCTTGTAGTTCTGGCTACTTGGAAGGCTGAGGCGGAAGGATCGCCTGAGCCCAGCAGATTGATGCTGGGGTAGCCGTGAGTGTGCCACTGCCCTCCAGCGTGGGCAATAGAGACTGCAACTCAAAAAAAAAATGGGGTAATAGAACATCCACCCCATAACATAATACATGCACTCATAACCTTGCAAATAGTGAGAGCTCATGAAATGTAACTGATTATTATATAATACTGACCACAGTAAATGTAACTGATTATTAGATAACACTGTCCATAATAAAGTATGTATTATTACGGTCAGTATATACTGATAAGGACACTGCAAGAGGTTAAATGACATATTGTTAAAACCCTACCCTGAGCTACCCATTACATGTAATAAGCTATCTCATTGAGGCAACTGTACTGTGGATTAAAGAGAATATTGGTTCATTTAGATAGATGTTTTCTAACCTATTTAATATGTATATTTAGCAGCTATCTCCCAGCCATTTATTAAACACTTCTGGACATGTTAAAAATATCGTTTTATGTTGCAATGTAGCAGCACCATATTATTTTAACTAATAACATCTACAGTGGCTAGAATACTAAGAGGTGAAAATAAATGAAAATTCACTGGGCTAAGGGCCAATTTTAGTAGTAAATTAATGAACTGGCTTTTCACCTTAATCTAAGCCACAATTTATATCAATTTAATTCAATTAATGGCTTTCCCAGTGTGTGGTTCTCAGCCAGAAAGAAAGTTCTACGCACTCAGAAGTTTCCATTGAGCTTCTGTCTTGATTAGGTCTGCACAGGATGTCTTTCTGTCCCTGTCAGTGAGCTGAATCTAATTTCTGCAGGCTCATACCTTCCCTTCTGCATCCTGTTTATAACCTTGTTGGGGATATGCACAAGAAGCAAGCAAAGGGGCACATATCTGTAAAAGAAAGAAGCCAACCCTCTGGAGAGAATGTTCACCTACTGCATATATTTCTGAAACCACGCTGGCCCAGTAGTGTGTAGTTCTAGCTGTAGCCAGAGTCAACTGGGAAGTTTTAAAATTTACTAATACTCAGGCCCTCAGTCCCAGAGATTCTGAATCAGGCGGTCTGGGGTGGGACCCGGACTTTGATATATATATTTTTTAAAGCTTCCAAAGCGATTGATTCTAATGGGCGACTGCCGTGGAGAAGAACTGAGTCTGTGTTCAGAACCCAAGCTGGGTTTTATATAGAAGAGGACAGGAGATAATGCTTGGGGTGTGAAAGGAACAGAAATCAATAATACAACTTTCAGGGAAGAGGAGGTTGGTTTTTAGAATAAAATTTCCAGTTGGCTGTGTTGTACTTTACAAAGGGAGCAAGACCTAGGAAGCCACAGCAGACATGTGTGGCTGTCGTGGGAAAACATTGCTGCCTGACTCTGGGAACACCACTTTGGGAACCAAAGCTACTGAAGAGTCTTCCCGGGTGTTGCATTCTCCAGTGACCATCTGCAGGCTCTTTAACTTTTCTAGAACTTAAGCGGAAAGGCTGGGGAGTGAACTAATATTTGTTTACATTTAATAATCGTTTTCTTCTAGTGTGATGTTAGCTTCGTAAAATGATTTGGGGAGAGTTCTGTCTTTCTCAATTGCCTAGAATACTTTCAATAGGATTGGTATCAGCTCCTCCTTGTACATTTTGTAGAATTCTGCTGGAAAGCCGTCTGGTCCAGGGTTTTTGTTTTTTTTTGTAAGTACTTTTCTTATGATGGAGTCAATTTCCTAGGTTGTTATTGGTCAAATTTGGGAGACTGTGTGATGCCAGTAAGTCCTCCATTTCCTTTACGTTATCAAGTTTGTTTCCATACAAATGTGCATAGTAATCTTTTGTATTTCTTTTTTTTTTTTTTTGAGTTGGAGTCTTACTCTGTCGCCCAGACTGTAGTGCAATGGCCTCTCCCGGCCATCGCAGCCTTGACCTGCTGGACTCCGGCGATCCTTCCACTCAGCCTTCCAAGTAGCTGGAACTACAGGCGTGCGCTACCACGCCCGGCTGATTTTTTAATTTATTGTAGAGATGAGGTCTCACCAAGTTGCCAAGGTGGGTCTCGAACCCACGGGCTCAGGCAATCCACTCACCCCAGCCTCCCAAAGTGCAGGATTACAGGCTGAGCCACCGAGCCCAGCTTTTTGTATTTCTTCAGGGTCTGTTGTGATTTGATCTTTTGTGTTTCTGACTGTGTTTATTTGGGTTTTTTCTCTCTTTTTCCTGGTTATTCTGGCTAGGGGCCAGAATCAATCTTGTTTATCCTTTCGAAGAACCATCTTTTTGTTTTGTTGATTTTTTTTCTATATTTTTGTTTTCTATGTCTCATATTTGGGCGACCCAGGAGTCATTCAGTATCATGCTGTTTCGTGTCCATGTCTCTGTGGGTTTGGGGGGAATTTTATTGGTGTAGATATTTATTTTTATTTCGCTGTGTTTTGAGAAGGTGCATGACAGTATTTCGATCTTATGAAATTTGTTTATGCTAGATGTATGGCCGAGGATGTGATCAATCTTGGAGTATGTCTCATGTGGTGATGAGTATAATGTATATTCTGTGGTTGTTGTGTGGAGTGTGCTGTAGGTAACTATTAAGTCCATTTGATCAAAAGTCAAGTTGAAGTTCTGAATCTCTTTTTTGATTTTTTGCCTTGGTGATCTATCTAGGGTTGTTAGTGGGGGTATTTAAGCCCCCAGCTATAATAGTGTTGGAATCAATATCTTTTTTTTAGTTTACTTAGCAATTTCTTTATAAACACTGGTGCTCCTCTGTTGGGTGTATATATATTTAGGCTGGATATTTCTTGTTGATAGATTGAACCTTTTATCATTATGTAGTGTCCTTCTGTATATTTTT
>CAUYQG010102574.1:0-23689 GCA_963574415.1 Tarsius wallacei
GGGGGGGGAGGGGTAGGGTGATGGGATTAATGGTAGTAAATATCTGTCTGGGGACGGGGAGACACTTCCTATCAACAAGGGTGCCTGAACGAGGCATTTTTGTATACCTAACCCTTAACTGTACCCTACAATATCATAATAAAAAATATTGAATAATAAAAAAACAGAATTTGATGTATACCTACATGAAATTTAAGAATTTCGTGTATACCTACATCTGACACAAACATTATATCCCTTATTATTTATTTAAGAAGATTAACTCTTGCAAAGAATCCCCAGCTCAGTATGTCTGGATAACTCAAGGAATCATCAGGGAATTCATGTGTTCCCTCAGTTTTCAAATCAGATATCAGAAACGGAAACACCTACGCTGGTTGAAATTCACCACTTCATAATAATTTTAGTATCTAACCCTATGTTGAAACTGTTCCCAGGATCAGACCTCTGGGTTGTGTTTCCTTCTATTTCTAACTATATCTGCCTCCCCCCAACTCCCCACCCACAGCATGATTCACCACCTGTCAAGTTTTTGATTTTTAATCACATAATAGCTTGTGTGTATTTCCAATATTTCTAAAATAAATGATTTTATATGCATCAGGCATCAATGTTTTAGTGGAAAATATTTTCAGATTGTGGAACATTTCTTGAATATTATTTTTGTTCTCAATTTCAAAATTATTTGCTCTAGACTTTGAAATTATAGAGATGAAACTTATTTTCTTTCTTTCTTATTTTATTTTATTTTATTTTTTTGTCAGAGTCATACTTTGTCACCCAGTCCAATGGCACAATCATGGCTCACTGCAACTTCAAACGCTAGGGCTCAGGAAATCCTTCCATCTCAGCCTCATGAGCAGCTGGGACTACAGACACACCCCACCATACCTGGCTAACTTTTTTTATTTTTTGAAGAGATGATGTCTCTCTATGTTGCTGTTCTCAAACTTCCGGGTTCAGGCAATCCTCCTGCCTCGACCTCCCAAAGTGCTGGGATTACAGGTGTGAGTCACCACACCCAGTCAGATAACAGTGTTCAAAAACTTTTTTATTCCAAATTTCAGTCAATTGGTTGCCTTCCCTTCTGATCTGTTTTCATGAAATGAATGTAGTTGTTATAGTCCACATGTGGAGAGAGGAGCTATTAAAATCCATGAGGGAGATCATTAAGTATTTATTAACTTTCACAAGAAAAAATATGTCACAGCCTGGCAATCACGCAATCATGTTGTGACCCTCCCTTCAATATAGCACTGCTCTCTGACCAATGGTTTGTGTCCCTTCCACTTCCTGCTCCACGCACAGCCTGGATCAGTTTCACAGAGTGACCCACAGTGTGTGCAAGGCCAGTGACCATACTGGTCAAAGGATCAGAAGACTCAATTCAGACCCTAACTTCACCACTAATCTTGTGAGAGACTTGATAAGTTCCTGAAACTCTATGCTTTTAATGTATCCTAGGAGGTAATATTATATGATAAAAATAATACTGCAGCCCCCTCGGGTCCCCTCCCACTGTGGGAGCTTTCCTGTCCTCTCAATAAATCCTGCTTTCAAAATAAATAAATTATAAGAAGAAATTTCTGAATTTAGTAGACACTGAACATATGTAGCCTAGCATGGATCGTGAGCTGTTTGCTGCCATAGTTTAGATTTAATATCTGCAAATTGGGATGTATTGGGGGAATTAAACATTGTGAGATAATACGTTTTAAAGCAGTTAGAAAAGCATCAAGTGCTGAACAAATATAAACAAATAAAATCAACACTACTACTACTATCACACCAAGAAATTGACTATCTGGAAAAGATTGCTATATGTTTTTTATTTGTAGAACATGCTTTGAAATTTTCATCATCTATCAGAGTTTATTGAACTCCTCTAAGCATATTGAATTGTGCTTGTAACTGGTGCTTCTTGTTTGATCATAGGGCTTTATCCATACATCTCTGAACTAATACTGATGTTGATGATCTTTTAATTGTTTCTAGCCTATGAATCTGTAGCTAGACATGCTTCAAATCTCAATAGGACTCAATTCTGATCAAGTGAGAGGCAAGGGTAACTGAGTTTTGTGCTGGGAATTTAGGTTGAAGTTTAAGGTAAAGGGAAGGGAAAGATTTATTTTAGATCTTCAATCTCATTCACTTGCATAAGACTGTCTATGCAGGCGTTTATGCGAGCATTCAAAAAATACATACAAAAACAAACAAGGGAAGAGGAATTTTTGGAGTCACCAATTGTTTGTTATTTAATGACTCATACTAGCTTGCTTTCTAGGGGTTAATAACTGTTTATTGCAATGATTAAAATGTATACAACTGTTGTTTCTTCTGTATTTAAGAATTTATATAATAATTTCATCTATCATATATCATTTAATATAATATGTAGTTTCTCCTGCAATATCCTCTTACATTTGAGTTTAATTAAATTAACTCCCACCAAAATCTATCATTTTGATTACTCCCATTTTTAAATAGGTAAATTGAAGGAATGTGATTTAATGCCTCATCATTTTGGAAATAGAATGTCTTCCTTATGGCAAGGCTTGAGATAATGTGTTCCTCAGTGTCCAAGATCACTGATTGCACAATCATCAATCAATTGATGTGTTTAATTGGCCAATTATTTATTAATTTATTCTGCTGGACTCCTTGCATTCTTCCTAGACAGTTTAAAATGACCATTCAGGCATAGCATGTAGAGACAAAAAACAAATAAAACTTTGGAGAAAAAAAAGAAAAATAAAAAATGCTCTCCCTGCATATGGCTTACAAAGAAACTTTTATGACAAAACAGATGGTTTTAAAAAACCTGATTCTCAAGCCCAGCTGACATTGTACTAATTAGATGATCACAAGGCACCTACCAGAGTGATCTTATTGTAATATCCACAGTTATAAAACATCATGTTTGCCTCCACTTCCCAAAAGGCTCTGTCAAAACCTAGCTGCAATTCTTTTCTTCAAGTTGAAATTCTTTATTCTTAAAATAAAAAAATCTGTGCCCTCTCATCACCTCAGACTATTGGAAACATGTTCCCCTATGGGGAAAGATGGAAATTCTTGGCTTATCAAAGTGATGTGTTAATGATCTTGGCAATATTTCAGTTTAGTATAGGTACTTTCCAAATTTCCACATCAAACTCTTTCTATATATCCAAGTCTCCTGGAGTCTCAAACCTTATATGATTTTTAAGCTGGTTTTCTTGGGCAGAAACTTTCAATGTGTTTCTCAGTCTACAAGTAACCTAAATTTCCAGTATGTGTTCTAACTTGGGACTTTGATAAAAATCCTTTTGACTTGAAATGTGTGCCAAGTACTGAAAGCAGGTTCACATGGGCTGTGGCCAGCTGGGTCTCCAAAGGTGAAATACCATATTCCTAACTGTACTTACCTTGCTGGATTTCATCTTGATGTTAGACAAAGCATGATATAGTTATCATGCTTCACTTTGTATACCTTTCTTTATCCTGTATTGTTCTTTTATATTTGAACATGGAACAAGTTATACACTCATAGTGTATTGATAAGAAATTATGCTACATATTTTAAAATCACACACACACACACACACATCAAACATATGTGCATAAATGTTTAGAAAGTCAGAAAAAGCTTATTTGTATAAGTATTGTGTGCTGGTGAAGAATAATACATGGATATTGCCTTCTTATTGGGGCCATGGGAGTTAGAAAGAAGGAACATATAATTCATTAAATGCAAAAGGATAAAACAAGTGAACACGGAAAGTCCCTCTGCTTCAATGAGTGGAGCAGTGCACCAAGGAGGAAATATCTGCCCGGGGCTATTAGTGAATAACATGATTTGCCAGAATAAGTATTAGATGAAAGACATATTTCAAGTATAAAAAAATAATTGGTCAAGAGTTTGGAAAGGAGGAACAATGTCTTAATGACAGTTGTACAATGAAGCAAGCATGCAGCTGCAATTTTGGACAGTAGTAGTGAGATGAGGATGATCTTTGCATGCAGCTAGAGTAAGAACCTTGAAAGCAATTTGATCAAGAAGAAGGTCCCCAGTTATTATAATTAATAATTAATTTCTGGATTGTATCTTCTTGCCTTCCTTCCTTCCTTCTTCCCTTTCTCCATTCTTCCCTTCCTTGCATCTTCCTTTCCTCCCTCCCTTTCTTCCTCCCTCATTTTCATCCTCCTTTCTTCTTCCTTCCAAAAGCACTAAGTGTATACATAGCAGAAATGCCAGGGCTAGACAATCACTTCAAGTTCAACACATATCTATTCTAATGCCATTTCAGAATCTTGGGATGAAGCTTTCTCCAATGCCCTTGTGTTTGAGATGCACATAGTACAGTCATATTTCAGGAAACTTTGATTTGTCTTTGCAAACCCACTTCCTCTTAGTAAGATGAGACATTATAAGGGTTTTATGGTCAACATTTCTATGGTAAGTTAAGCATAGAAATGTCTAAATAACCAAAATTTGCTTTTTCAAAAAATTTAAATACAACTATGGTCTGTTGAAAGACTATGGATCTTCTAGTCAAATGGGCTTAAGTGTTAAGCATATTATGGACTTCAGAGCAAGTTATTGAACACTATTACAAATAGTATTAATAGCCAAAGCATTACATACTTTCTGTGAACGAGATGCTTTCTGTACATTTTCATTTGTTTCTCACAACCACTCTATTAGTTAGATATTTATATTATCCCTATTTTTACAAATAAGGACACTGAGACTCCAGAGGTTAAGTAGATTTCTTAGGAAATAGAACAAGACTAAGGCAGAGTTAAGATTTGAATCTGAATCAGCCTGAAGTCCAAATCCATTTTCTTAACTGCTAAACAATGTCTCCACAAAATAATGTATGTAATTGGGCTTATGTAGATAAGTAAAAATGTAATTTTCCCCTGCATTTTTACATTTAAAACTATACTTTTAAAACTGTAAGTTATTTGTTTTATCGCAGTATTATTTAATTTAAATTTTTAAAAGAAAATATATATTAATGAGTAAACATTTGTTTCCTGTAAGATTCTGACGTATAGTATTCATACTATCCTGTGTAACTTCCCTGCTTCCTAAAGCATCCCTTTTCACACTAATCATTCTTGTTCTAACATTGTTACTCTTTTTCTGATTTTTTCATGATCAAACCAGCAATTTCCATCTGTTGGAGCTGGCTTTATCCTGGTATTGTGCAAATGGTACATAAAGGAACATTTCCAAAGTAAACAAACAAACAAACAAAATGTGCTGTGAATTGAAATGTTTTGGGGTTCTTTTTACTTCTATGTTTTGAAAAGTAGGAAGTGGGAAAAATCCAAGGGGTTACTAGAAAACATTTTTAAATAGCTATGGAAGTACAGTTATATATAGCCGAGAAATTGGTTGTCTTGATAAATTTGGTTGCTTACAATGTCAGATGAATTTTCCTTGCCAATCCTTTGCCTTTCATAAGATACGGCAGGTGAACTTCACCTACAACCCACTCAGAGCAGAGTTGTCACAGTCTCAAAAAATTACACATTGATCCAAAACAGCAGATACTGATGGTTTTCTAGAACTCAGCCCGATTACAAAGTAATGCATTACTAATGACGTTCTGCAATAAGGTCTGAAGGCCGCTTTCCCTCCCTGGCCCCTACCCTACAACCACCATGGGTCCTCTATTCTCCGTTTCCTATCTATTCTCGCATATTTATGCGGCTAAACCAACTGAAGACATAAGATCACATAGAAAATGACAATATCATCTTACTTGCTAGTGGAATGCCCATGAGTTCTGTAGTTTGTTGGTAATATGACACTTTGTTCATCCAGCGTTTGAATATTTTGAACACTCTATTAACAAAATTGGAAACAGTGTTTGTTTGTACTTCTTAGCTCTGATAGTAGAAGATGAATATTTATAATCTCCTGAGGAAAAAAAAAAGAGCTCATGAATGAAATTCTTGGGTATCAAAAGATGGCTAGCTGCCTGGCTTTTCTGGGAAAGATCCAAATCACCTTGGGAATGTGGATTTCTCAACAATTTTATGCAAAATACTTCTTTTATTTGACAGTCTTTTCCATTCCAGTTACCTTAAGCAGGCTTTAGTTTAGTTTTCTGGACTTCCTTAACTCTTTCTCCTACTTCATCAACCAATAATTTCAGTCATATAAAAATCTGATGCCAAAAGAATTCAGTAAAAATAATAAAGTGGCCATCATAAGTATCTGGGTTTATTGGATGTCCTTTGAAAACGGAATTCATTTATATGAGACTCCAAGTATGGACTCATTTTTGTTTTCTTGTTTAATCCGCATTTTTTTGAGTATTCGTGAGGTATCAGCACCTGATGACTGAATCATAATCTTTGAACCACTCAATCTAGAAGAGAGAAACACAAGTGTACAACAACTAGCAGAATAAGATACACTGATAGAAATGCCTGGGGTATGTAGGGATGCAGTGGAGGAAATTCATCACAGATTAAATCAAAGATAATATGCTTTTTAGTAATTAATTTAGCTTGCAATGTGTTACCAGTCAAACAGTACAAAGTATGTGCTATCAATTTTAATTGAAACTGGTAAAATTGACAAAGACAAAACCAGGTTGCTGCTTGCTTGTTTTCTTTTGTGGTAAAATTCAAAAGACAAAACTAGGTATCTCTGCTTGTTAGTTTTCTTTTGTGGTAAAATTCACAATGACAAAACCAGGTCTCTCTGTTTGCTGGTTTTCTTTTTTTGATAAAACTCACAAAGACAAAGCCAGGTCTGTCTGCTTGCTAGTTTTCTTTTACCTAAAGTTGAGCACATTCCTTTGAACAGTCTTTCAAAAATCTTGGCCTTTTGCCTGGTTCTTGGGTTTATTTATTTTATTTTTTCATATGACTAAGAGTACCCAGAAAGGGGCATGTACTGACCTTCTCATTACCCTTACCTCACAATGTGCCTGTTGCTAGAAGAGCTTCAGAAAATTCTCATCAAAAATTAGAAAAAGGTTTGTTTTCACCTAATCCCAGTAAGAATGGCCATAAATAATAAAACAGGCAACAACAGATGCTGGCGAGGATGTGGCGAAAAAGGAATGCTTCTATACTGCTGGTGGGAATGCAAACTAGTGCAACCTCTTTGGAAGACAGTGTGGCGATTGTTGAAAAAACTAGAAATTGACCTTCCATATGACCCAGCAATTCCCCTATTGGGAATATACCCAGAGGAAGTAAAATCATTTTACAAAAAAGATACCTGCACAAGTATGTTTGTGCAGCTCTATTCACAATAGCAAAAACATGGAACCAAACATGCTGCCCATCAAAGCTGGACTGGATTTTAAAAATGGAATATCATGCAGCCATAAAGAAGGACAAACATATGAACTTCGCAGCAACTTGGGTGGATTTAGAGTTGATCATACTCAGTGATCTATCACAGAAACAAAGAACAGAGTATCATATGTTCTCACTCATAAGTGGACCTTGAACAATTATCATAATACTATAAGAAAGGGATTGGCAGTAGTGGAAAATTGCCAGGGGAGGTGGGATAGGACTAGCAATTGAGGGAAATTGCCAGAGGAGGGAGGGACAAACCTCATCAACAAGAGTACCTGCATAATCAACATTTGTATACCTAACCCTGAATTGTATCCCACATCTTTAAAAGAAAAAAAAGAAAAATCAGAATTTAAAGTTAGGACATTATTTCCAATTCTACAGAAATGAAAAAAATTATAAGATAGTTCAATAAACAATTGAATGTCAACAGATTGGATAATCAAGATAAGGTAAAAACAGTATAAAATGCCAAATGAAATGATAATAATAATAAAAAACTTGAATAGAGCTTTAACTGGCAAGGCTATTATGTCAGTAATCAAAAGTCTTCCACAAAAGAAAATTATTGAACCTGATGGCTCAATGATGAATTATTACAAACATTTAAAGATAAACTAACACTAATGATTTTCAATATTTTCCCAAATTGAAGAAGTGGAAATATTTCTTAACTCATTCTATGAGGTCAGCCATGCCCTGATATTAAATCCAGATGCAAAGACACTTCAAGAAAAGAATACAACGAACTAATATCCCCTTATGAACATCGGTGTAAAATTCCTCAAAAATTATATTTAACATAAACATTTAATTTATCAATATAGTAAGAGAATTATACACCATAACCAATTGAAATTTATTTATATAATGCAAAGATCATTCAACATGAAAATCAATAAATGCAATAAATGACACCAGAACAAAGGGGAAAATATAACAACATGATCATATCAATAGACACAGAAGAAGCATTCGACAGTTTAACATTTTTTCATGACATAATCACTCAACACACTAGGACTATAAGAAAATTTTCTCAACATAATACATGCCATATATGAAGCGCATAGCACACATCATTTTTAATGTTTCAGTAATGAAATTTTTTACTCTAAGATCAAGGATAAGGAAAGGATTTCTGCTCATAATAATTCTATCCTGTGAAGTATCAAAAGACCTAGCCAAAGAAATTAGGCAAGAAAATAAAAAAATATAAATGGCATCCAAACTGGAACGTAAGATATAAAATTATCTCTATTTATACCTGATATAATCTTATGTGTAAAAAAATCCTAAAACTTCCAGAAAGTAACTTAGAACTAGTAAAGCAAATTTGCAATATAGCAGAATGCAAAATAAACACATATAAATCATTTGCATTTCTGTATACCAACATAGCAATCCAAAAAAATTAGCAGGAAAAATCCATTTACAAGATTAAAATACTTCAGAATTGGCTTAAATAAAGTGGTAAAGGCTCATAAAATGAAAAGTACAGAACATAACTGCAGCAAATGAATGAAGAAATCAATATACTGGAAGACGTTTAATGGGCATGAATTGGAAGACTTGATATTGCTAAGATGTCAACGTTACCCAAAGTAATCTACATATTCAATGTGATTCTTGGCAAAGTCACAATGACTTTTTTTAACTAAAATAGAAAAATTCTTTCAAAAATTTGTACCAAATCTCAGTGGATGCCAAAAGACAAAATTGTCTTGTATAAGAAGAACACAGTTGGCGGACTCATATTCCTTTATTTAAAAAATTAACCACAAAGATACAGTAATAAAAAGAGTGTTGTGCTGGTGCTTTTAGACCAATGCAAGAGGCTAGAGACTATAAACACACACACACACATATATGATCAATTTATTTTCAACAAGGGTGTCAAGACCATTTAGTGGGGGAAAGTACAGTCATTTTATCAAATGGTGCTAGGAGAATTGGATATATATGCAACAGAATGAAGTTGGGCCCATGCCTGGCACCATATACAAAAAATTAACTCAAAATAAATCAATGACTAAAATGTTAAAGATAAGAATGTAGAACTTTTAGAAGATAACATAGAACAAAACGTCCATGACATTGGATTTGGCAATAATTTCCTGCAGAGGACACCAAAAACAAACAAACAAAAAGATAGATAAATTGCATTTGTAAAAATTAAAACCTTTCATGTATCAAACGATACTATCAACAAAGAGAAAAAACAGCATATATAATGGAAGAAAATATTTGCGATCATATATCAGATAAGGGATCAATATTCTGAACATATAGCAAAACTTTACAACTCAGAAACGAACAAACAAAAAACAAACAACATAATTTGAAAATTTGCAAACTAATATAGAAAGAGGTGAAGCAGTATGACAGCATAAGACTCTCAAGCAATCTTCTGTAAAACATCAATTTTTAAACTATCCATGTAAAAAATTAACTTCAAATTTGCCAAATAAAACAGGCAAGAGATTACAGAATCTGATAGTTAAAAAAAAGAAAACACACATTGAAGAAGGTATGAAACAGTTTTACATTGCCCACATCACCCCTCCCTCAACCCCGAGTGGCACTGTGGAGAGAAATATCATTCCTTTGGGGGAAGAGAAAAATTAGCACAGGACAGTCCTTTGGATCCCAGTATTAGTTTCGTCATGGTAAAACCTAGAAATGAGTAAACCCCCACAGCCAGGGACTCTAAACTAGTTCCCATGAACTGAGTCTCCAGATATGCCACAGCAGCAGACTTCAGAGCTGAACCACCATTGGCTGATTTCAGAGGCCCTGTGCTCCAGACAGCTTACAGTGGCAGACAGGACTCAGGGAACGCTGGGCTTCAGGTTCATGCTAAATAATCTGCTTAGAATCCCTGAACAAGCTAATTGTTGAAGGACTTTTCCAGACAAAGCCGGTGTGTGAAGACTGGAGTAAATATCTACTTTTTCAAATGTGCAGACATTGATGCCTGGCTGTAAGGATCAAGAACAGTCAGAGAGACATAACATTACCAAAGAAACAAAATAAATTGCCAGTGGCTGGCTCTAATGGCGATATATGAGCTGCCTGACAAGGAATTTAAAATAACTATATTAAGGAAGCTGAGGAAACTGAGAAAATACAAACAATTAAATGAATTAAGGAAAACAATAGGTGACCAGAAGAATAAATTTGAGACAGATTGAAAAAATAAAATTAAAAAGAAATTCCGGAGATGAAAATACAGTGAATGAAATAAAAAAAATGCAATAGAAAACAAAAACAGCAGAATCAATATAGCAGAAGAAATAATTTGTGAACTCAAAGACAGGTAATTTGAAAATACACAGTCAGAAGAGAAATTAAAAAGAATGAATGGGAATGAAGAACGCTGATAGGATGTGTAGGAAAGTATCAAAAGAGCAAATTTTTGAGTCACAGGAGTTCAGAAAGGAGAAGAGAAAGATAAAGGAGTAGAAACTGTGTTTAAAGAAATAGAACTAGGAAACTTTTCAAGCTTATAGGAAGATGTAAAGATTCAGATACACAAAGTATCTAATCAAATTCAGTCCAAATTGGGAACTTCAATTCATATTTTAATCCAACTATCAAACATCAATGACAAAGAGAATATTCCAACAGCAGCAAAAGAAAAGGAGGACATAACATACTAGGGAGTTCCAATACAGTTAGCAGCAAGCTTCTCAGCAAAAACCTTACAGTATGGGAGAGAGTGCTATGATGTACTCAAGTTTTAAAATGAAAAAAAAGTGGAAACAAAAACAAAAACTGCCAACCATGAGTGCTGTGCACAGCAAAACTGTTCTTCAGAAATGAATGAGAAATAATGACTTTCCCAGACAAAGAAAAGCTGAAGTTTATTGCCACCAGACCTCTCTCAAAAGAAAATGCTAAGGGGAATTATTCAAGCTGATAGAAAAGGACACTAATGAGTAACATAAAATCATCTTAAAGTATAAAACTTACTGATAAAAGTAAGCACATAAATTCCGAATAATATAATGCTATAATGGTGGTGAGTAAATCACTTACATCTTTGCTATGAAGGACTTTGATAACATTTTTTCTCTCTGCATTACCTATTTTTATGTTGATGTGTGAAAGTTTCATAACCTTATTTTTGAAACAATTCCTCTCCATAGTTTTACTTTTGTACCTTAGAGGCTCAAACTTGCTTGCCCTGTTTATCAGTCTTGATCTCCATTCTATTCAGATTACCTTTCTTACACAATGCAATAACCTTTGCCCTATAACATAACTTTTATTATTGCCCATGACAAAATAATCCACTGATTGCTATGTCCCCAAACTTAATTTAATTTATACAATGTGCAAACTAGACAATTCTTTCATGTAATAAGACATTTTAACTCTTACAATGCTAATATGGGCAAAAGTGGTTTAAAAAAAAATAAAAGCCAGCATCCCCAAGGTTCTCAGAAAAGCATAATCTAGGTTTCCACCCCAGAATTTCTGAATCAGAACATCTTGGTGTAGAGGCCATGAATCTGTGCTTTAATTAGTACTCCAGATGATATTTATGTAAAATAAAATGTGTGAACCAGAAACTTATTTTTTTGCTTTTATAGCAAAATAACAGATGGACATTTTGGATTCTTTCAAGTAGTAAGGAAAAAAACTCCCAGATAATTTAGTATTGTTGGTACCCATATGGATGAATAACTAATTTTGTACTAGAACCAATAAAAAAGAGTTATGAGAATTAAATAACACATGTATGTTACTTGAACATAATATCCTATAAATGTTAATTACCATTATTTTTATCATAATTATGGTATTCCATTGATCTTAAGCTATTCATTTTTATATTTTAATATCTTTTAAATTAGTATAAGTCATAACCAATGCAATTGGAAATATTACATCTTGATTTAATTGACAGATGTTTTCTTTCTGGGTAAGCTTAAAGTATATAGAATAATGTGGTTTTTTTGCATATGCATGCCATGTAATCATTTCTTTTCTTCATATTTCTGCCTCTGATGAATATGGGATGTAGTAAAACATTATTTTTTATTAGTCTTATCTCTGTCATTAACTTACTGTGATACCTTAAGCTAGTCACAAAAATTATGTGAATTTTAGGCTCTTTTTTTAGTAAACTAAGCAATCAAAACTGCAATCTCTTCCTCTATAAGTTAGGAAAACCAATTGTCTATCCAACTCTAAAGTTCTGTGATTAATAGGATTTAACAGGATACTATTTGAAACAAGACCATTTTGTGACATTGTATCTAGAGATTGTGGGTTGGAGAACTGAGTGCAGTAAGAATCTCCTGGATAAATTATTTTGGACAATAAGTAATTTTATGACCTAGACAGATAGAATAAAATGAAAGGAGGAAACATGGTGAACATAACAAAGAATGACTAGGATCAATTCACTCTAGCAAGAGTGAGGAAAATTTTGGAAATAAGTTAGTTTACAGGAAAGAGTGTGCCAAAGAGAAAATAATTACTCTTCAGCCTATGGGTTTCCCAAAAGAGAAAACAAACAGGTCATGATGTGGATGACTAAGGCTTTGGGGAGGATGGTTCTATAGGCGTAAATATCAGAGGGTTAGCACCTCTAGATTTCAGGGTTTGCTGAAAAGTCACAGAAAAACTGGAACACTTAACATGGAAGGCAAGTACACCTACAATTTGTGTATATATATATATATATATATATATATATATCTTATTGGAAACATGGATTAAAGCAGCACTGTTATGTTAAATTATATTTCCTAATGTGCTTTAGAGCAAAATATGCTTTCCTTGTATTTCAAATATTCTGTAAAGTGCTAGAAGTAGAATTAAGTCACCTCAGATAATTTTATAACATTAATTGTCTTTGGTTCAACTCTCTCTAACAATCTCTTGATAAGGCTTTGAACATTGGTAATTTATTTGGAAGATATTTCTAGAAACTTTTGTTTTTGAGTTTGAAAATAGAGGGGAAAAGAAGAAAGCCAATACAAAGTGTTTAATTAGAAAGTTACTGTTGTATGCAATCAGGTGTATACCCACCGTGATTTCTAGGTCATAGTATAAAACATGTTTTTACAGTTGTCTCTACTGCGTGGTAAGAGAGCTAGAATAAATACCCAACATTTTCCAGTTGTCATACATTTGAGTTGCTTCTAGAGATGAGAACTTCTTTGTATCTATACTCTGCCCTGTGAGTGGTTAGAATATGTTATCACAGCTAGAGAAAAACTATCAGAGTTAGGAACATGATAAATTAGTGCCCAAAATGTTATGAGTGGAACACCAACAATTTTTCTACAGTCTACCACTTGCATTCCTCAATTCCATCTGTGTCTCACATTGTGTTCCACAAATCTTTTTATTGATTTTGCATGTCTGATGACCAATCACAATTTCACATACATATTTACATTAAGAGGGTTTGTGGAATACTATATAGTGAGTCCTGCATTTTTTTCCTGATTACTTTTTTTAAAAAGAGTTTTGTTTTGAAAGAATAATTTTAAATTTACATGCAGTTTCAAGAAATAATACAAAGATCTCATACAATCTTCACCCAATTTTTCCCAACTGCAATTAACTTTGATTCTAAAATTAATCATTCTTTCCTATGAAACCACACATTTTAGATTTCTCTTCATCTCTGTTAACAAGTCTGGTGATTTAGATATCTTGTTCAGCAAATAAAGACATTTAGCCAGATGTATATGAACAACTAGCTACTGTGCTCTTTTCAGTCCTCTTGGTATAACTATGCTTGGCCTACATTCAACACATTCTACTCTGACTTTGGAAAGAGAAAATGATGTTATTTTAAAATGTTACCAAGGAGACCATGCACTGAGTTAAAAGACTTGCCTAAGCTTGCTATTTTTTTTTTCTTTCAGGACTTCTCTATACTTACCTTTGGCTTAAAGGTCTATAAGATTTAGGAATATTATAAAATCGAATGCAGCCCCTTTTACCAAACCTGCTCCTATCTGCTTTGGTTTACATGTTTATGACTAAAAATTATGTTGAAACTTAATCCCTAAGGCAACAGTGTTAAGATGTGGTGCATTTAGAAAGTGATTAGGTCATGAGGGCTCTGCCCTAGAGGGTGAGATTAGTGCCTTATAAAAGGGCTTGAGGGAGCCTTTTTGGCTCTTTTGCCCTTCCATCATGTGAGGACACATGTGAGGTGAATATGCCTTCACCAAACACCAAACCTGCTAGCACATCAATCTTAACTTCTAGGCCTCCAGTACTATAGAAATAAATGTGTATTATTGAAAAATAACTCAGGCTAATCTTTTTTTATTATAGAAGCACAGATATCCTAAAACAGAAATTGGTACCAAGAAGTAGGGTGTTACTATAACATATACATAGAAATTTGGGAGTGACTTTGGAACTGGGTAATGAGCAGAGGCTGAAATGTTTGGAGGTACATGCTAGAAAAAAGCTTATATTGCTATGAGTGAAGTGTTAAGGGAGATTCTGCTCAGAAGAAGAGCAGAGCTGTACTGATAACCTCAATCTTCTTTAGAGATTACCTAGTGTTTGTGAACAGAATGTTCGTAGAAATATGTATGGTAAAGACCATTCTGATGACATCTCAGATAAAAATGAAAAGTATGTTTTATGAAGTAAAGTAAAGGTCATGCTTGTTATAAAGGATTGTAAGGAACTTGGCTGAATTGTGTTTATGTCCTAGTGTTTTATAGAAGGAGGAAATTTTGAGCCATAAAATATTTGGCAGAAGAAAGAAGTTGTTGCCTTCTCGTTTCTCTTGACTGCTTGTAGTAAAATGCAAAAAAAAGAAAAATGATTTAAAGGCACAATTAATAATAAAAAAGAAAGTAGAACTTAAAGATTTGGAACATTCTCAGCCTAGCTATGTAGTGCAGAATAGAAAAGTAGGTTTGGCAAAGAACACCAAGGATGATGCCTATAGATAAGAAGACTAACATGGTAAGCAGAAACCAGATGCTATTCATCAAGACAATAGAAAAATGACTCCAAAGGCATTTTGGAGATACTTGGGGAGCTGACCCTCCATCACTGGCCCAGAGTATTAATAACTGAGGGACAGAACTATGTTAGAAGAAGCACCTTGGGTGCCAGAGGTACCTTGACACTCACTGCCCAGTGTTGTATCAATTCGATGTTCCCTGCATTCTGGTGCAGCACTCCTTGGCCACCCCAGCTATGGCTCAACTGGCCCAGGCACCTTGATCTTTTACTTTTGAATCTTTAGTACTGTGAGGAATAAATTTCTATTATTTATAAATTACACAGTCTATGATATTTTATGGTAGCATCACAAATGGCCTAAGACAGTACTTCATCCCAGTTGATTATAGATAAATCTTAGATCATTATTGTTATAACATATCATGGGTTAAACCATGTGACTTACCATGAGCAATGATAGCTCTGTTAGCATGTTGTTGAAAGATGCCATAAGCCCCACTTAAAAAATATAATTTCCAAGGCCACATGTGACACCAACTGTCTTAATTTAGGTCCCACCATAAGAGACCATTATATCTAAATTTGAGTTCAAGTAGTTTTTTTTTGGATATGATCCCAAATAGCTCTGTGAGAAATTTGATAGTCTGGACAGGACCGAAGATATAAGTCAGCATGCTACCTCCATGGATAAGTGATTCTCAAACCCTCTTGAGACTCAATGAAGACAATATATAGCAGAGTTTTCCCACCTGAAACATGAGAAAACTGGACCATCTTTTGGTTGAGAACTGTTTTCAAGGGCATCATAATTTTGGCAACTTGAACATTCTTTGCACCTGTGCCAAGAAAATTTCCTTGTGTAGAAAGAGCCATCACTCATATAGAACTACAGGTCCTTGCATTAGGAAATAATTGATATGCATAGAAATGGTATAAGTACTTATGAACATGTTATGATTAGTACTTTTATACCACTCTTTTGACAAATTAGTGAAAACTTGCCTGGATGGAAGGTTATTTATTTTAAATAAAATTAAAAGGGAGTTGTACTTTATTTTCCACCCTTTAGGTACTCAAGTACATTAACCAGCATGTACTTTTAAGGTTGACTCAGATTTCCAGCATCTCAAAAGCAAGCAATGATGCTAAAATTGCTAAGAGTAAGTAGTTGAGTATAGATTTTCACCAAAATTTGTTTGAATCCAATAGCCAGAGTACCTCATATGGGAACCAGATCAGATAATTTTCATTATGTGATATCATGCAATTAATTATCAGTCTCTTTTGTGATAACCCAGAATTTCACAAACAACTAGGTAAAAATAATCATTTTCTATTCAGTTTCATAAGTGGAAAATCTGACTTTCAGACATTAAGTCTCAGAGGTAAGAAAGAATACAAATAAATGGATCCTTGTAAAAAAAAATCAATCTTTACAACTCAGAGTTGTGTCCACTTTTCAACAAAGCCACAGATTTTTCCAGGGGAGAAAACCCTCGGGTAATATTGAATGTAAATAAATATGAAAGTTTGGGTGTATTTAAAATAAACGTCCTGAGAGATAATTAAACAAAATACTCTTATTTGAATAACTTTTCTGTATGGAATTTTAATTTTAGGAGCAAATATTTAAGCGTTATCTCTTTATAAAACAACATCCTCATCATTATAATCATCATCATTATCTCAAAAGAATGCACAATAAAGTGTTAATAAGAAATGGTGAAGAAAGATGTCTGCACATATGCAATTAAGTCTGCAGCTTAACAACTGGCTTTTGAGGTTAGTTGGATTTTTTTATACATTCATTTCACATTTTCAGACTTGGTTGTGGTATCTTTTGACTTCAGCTCTGCTTGAGAGATATGTTTATAGTTTTTGCTGCTTGGACCAATGATTCCTGTCATTAAGTGTTTGCTTTGCTTTAATTTGCCTAAATACATTAAGGGTACCAACAATATAGTTGTATACATTCTTAGAGCAGAGTTAGTGCTTGACAAGGGCCATGCTTTGTTTTAGCGCTTGGAATACAGTGATACAATGATGAGCCAGAGAAAATTCCTGATTTCTAGGCCTTATAAGACTGAGCACTCAGAAAGTAGAGAATATAACGTTATATCATTCTATGAAGGAAAAAAAGATGAAACTGACTTTTAAAGGATAGAATGAAAAACATTCTATATTACATAGGTGGTTAACACTGACAAGCAACATATAAACATAGATAAGAACAAAACATGACAGGCAGAAAGCCAAGGGAATACTGTCCTGGAAGGAGAAAATATCAAGGCAGTGACCTTGAGACCAAAGAGTGCTTCATATCTTTGTGGAATAGCTAGAAGTTTATGATATTTACAGCAGAAAAAGTAAGGATGAGAGAAACAAGAAATAAAGTCTGAAAGAAAGTTCAGAGCCAGTTCATGGGAGCTTTACAGTACATGGGGAGGAGTTTGGATTTTATTGTGAATGAGTTAGAAAGCTGGGAAAGATTTTGAGCAAGGAAATGTCATGGTCTGACTTATATTAAAAAAAAAAAAAATGTGGTCCGGGCACGGTGGCTCACACCTGTAATCCCAGCACTTTAGGAAGAGGAGCCAAGAGGATAGCCTGAGCCAAGGAGTTCGAGACTAGCCTGGGAAACATGGTAAGACCTCATTTATACAATTAAACAAGCAATTATCTGGGCCTGGTGTTGTGCTCCTGATGTTCCAGCTACTTAGAAGGCTGAGGTCGAAGAGTTGCTTCAGTCCAGCTGAGGCAGCCGTGAGTGTGCCACTGCACTCCATCCTGGGCAGCAGAGTGAAACTCCAATTAAAAAAAATAAAAAAGAGCATATGGCTACTGTGTGGGAAATGGAAAATAAGATATAGGGGAACAAGAGATGTGGTGGGATGTATTAGAAGAGTGTCATGGTCAGATTATAGATATAATTTGGGAATAGAGTTGACTAAGTGTGCTTCTCTCAGATTTCTGACACATGCATAGCCATATTAATGTTTTATGACCAACTGAATCAGGTGAACTAGAACATCCACAAAACAAGTTACAGGTAACAAGTTTATTATTTACAGATAGACAGCAAGGGAAAACGAAAGCCTAGGATTCATTATAAACTGGTCCTCCAATGTTCAGAAGAGCTTCTCCGAGCAAATGGAGTCTTCCTGTGTATGCTCTATTTATACTACAGTTAAGGAGCTCCTGAAAGCAGCTTGTCTTGATTATACACCCTGGGATAACAGGAAACATTAGGCTAAACTGTTAAAGGATATCTTTGTTTTCGGGGTGGGGGAGACTAGAGCAAATTGCAGGCTGTTTTGCAGTTGATCTCTCCTTGTTAAGGCCTGATTCAACAATCAGCTGCTTTCCTTACAATCACATACGAGAGGCAGAGAGCTGGGAAAAGTCAGGAGTTTTATTCTGATGTCATGGCATCAGGGAACAGGCTGTGTATCCACCAAAAACCTGTTTGCTTTAGCAGAGTTTTTCATACAGTATTTATAATAAAACATACATTTTCTTATCTTTTCCCAAGATTGATTAATAATGACTACGTGTCTTATGACCATTACTGTTTCTTTCTTAATCAATGTTTAGACTCCAATTACTGTCATAAACTGGTGCTCAGATTACATCAATCCTGCCATTCATTTAAGTTACAATTACCTTAAACAATTTGGGGCTGCATACTTTCTAGTTGGTTACAGTTTTTTGCTTTTCTGGGAGTTTGGGTTCCAAGGTTTAATTCAATTTTTTAATAAAATTAATACAAAGACAAGAAAAACAGCAGTTGTCATCTAAAGACTAAGGGAACAGATACATTTCTGGGTTTGTACATTTAAGGAGTTTCAGCAGAACTCATTTCTTATCTATGTCCAGCAGAGGCTTTTTCAGGGACATGCAGTTTGTGTGTGTGTGTCTCCTGCTTACCAGGGGCTCAGTGAATATGGCTGCGTTCCCTTCAGTACCAGCAACAGTTACTAGATTCAAGGACAGTGGTCAGGGGACAAGGAAATATGTTCATTTTTTAAGTTCAAGCGTCTTCTATGTTTAGCCCAACTCAGCTTAAAACAAGTTTCTAAATCTTTTCTAAGTGACTATTTTAATATAACAAAAATGGCCTCTTTTCAACCTATAACATCCTTGTCTCAGAATATTGCGGGTTTTTTTTTAGCACATTTTATAATTATTCATGAGAAAAACAAGTGAAAAAGAGGAAAAAACATGGTTGATCCAATTCCATTCAGAGAATTTTCTTGCACTATGGCTCTGCCCTAGCTGACAGAATTTATCTACCCAAGGTCTTTATGGTGCTCTTCTTATGGCACCAGGTGGAATATCTAAGTAATAAAAAAACTGATATAATATAGTTGATAGGAAAAAAAAAAGGAATAAAATATTTTCTTAAATGAGCCCCTTGTGATTGGCGAGAGAAAGATGCAGTTGCTCTGGCCTAGGACAATCTGTGGCTGTCAAGCTTCCCTTTCAGTCTTTGCTAGTGATTCTCTTGCCTTGGTTGCTGGCAGTGAAATTTGATGGTTTTATGATCAAGTGTATCTTTGCTTGACCTTGATCTTCAGGGCTGCTAAGGGAAGATAGTGAGAAATACAAACAAAGAGCCATTTATATCTGGCTCTTCTGGAGAGAAGACCTGCTGAACTTTCAAATGGAGGTCATCTCTCCACATCTGCAGTCATCATTGCAGAGGCAGCTGCTCTCACTGACATATCGCACTCCTCGAGGGATGTTTGTCCTTGATGCTGAATGTTCCAATTGTAAGGATCGGGAAGATCTGGAATTTGTGTAATTGGAAGTATCTTAGAGGTTGTTTAATCTGATGGATAAGAAAACTAAGGCATAAATGTCAAAGATAACCTATTACCCCACAGCTAAGTTGAGACAGAGCTGGGACCAGTTTATACCTTTGGTGGCATAGGTGGCCTTTTTTTCTCTTCAAGAGTCCATCTGAATTTGTGATGATTCAATTAAGCAAGAGTTGTAAATAGAAAGCCTTTGGTATTGAATTACACTTTTAACACCAAAAACATGTCAGTATTCTAGGGAGTTTATTATACCTAGCTTTAATAAGAACAGATGCCATCTCTCTGTTCTAATCAGGTTTCCAATAATGTAGTCCCACATTTCAACTTTTATCCTGTTTTTTTTTTTTGTAAAATATGCCTTTCTGAAAATTTTAGCAGAATTATAAGAATAGTTAAAAATAAATCACAATATTCAAAACTTTAAACATTTACAAATGATACTCTTTTTTATAGAGAATTGGAATGGAAAACAAAGGTGTACAGATTAGGGATCATTGGGTATGAATTTTTTGCTTGCCCAATTTCTTACTTGTCAACTGTGAGAAATAAAGCAAATAATTATGTAAGTATAAAGTGCCCAGCTCTTTAAGAACACTTTGACATACAAACCAGAATTTTTACCAACAAATACAATTTTTTCAGAGGCTATTTTTTCCAACTATGTTGTAAAGAAATACATTGTCTTTAGAGTTCATCTATCTTTTGATGGTTTAAAAAAATTTTTTTTTAATTTTCAAATTGTCGGGTACAATTCAGGGTTCGTTATACAAACATTCATTGTACAGGTATCCCTGTTGATGACGTGTGCTCCCCCCAGTCAGATTTCGACTATTGTCATTCGCACCTCCCCACCCACCTCCTCACCACAGTTTCCAACTACTGTCAATCGTTTTCTTATAGTATTACAGTAGTTGTTCATGGTCCCCTTATGAGTGAGAACATGTAGTACTCAGTTCTTTGTTTCTGTGAAAGATCACTCATTATTATAAACTCTAATTCCATCCAGGTTCCTGCGAAGTTCATGATTTTGTTCTTTATGGCTGTGTAATATTCCATCGTGTATATGTACCAAACTTTTTAAATCCAGTCTTCTTTTGATGGGCAGCATAGTTGGTTCCATGTTCTTGCTACTGTGAACAAGGCTGCTGTAAACATACATGTGCAGGTATCTTTTTTATAGAAAGATTTGAGTTCTTCTGGGTATACTCCCAGTAGGAGGATTGCGGGGTAATATGGAAGACCGATTTTTTAGATCTTTTAGGAATCGCCACACTGTTTTCCACAAAACCTGTACTAGTTTACACTTCCACCAACAATGTAAAAGTGTTCCCTTTTCACACATCCTCTTCAGCATGTTATTTTATCAGTTATTGATAAAATAACATGCTGACTGGAGTTAGGTGGTATCTCAGTGTAGTTTTAATTTGCATCACCTTGATGACTAGTGAGGCTGAACTATTTTTTCATGTATCTGTTGGCTGCTCATATGTCTTTTTTTGAGAACTGTCTATTCATATCTTTTGCTCACTTTGTGATGGGACTGTTTGTTTTTTCCTTTTCAGCATGTTTGAGTTCTTTGTAGATCCTAGATGTCAGGCCTTTGTCAAACAGAGTTGGCAATATTTTTCCCAGTCTGTTGGCTGTCTCCCTGCTCTCTTGATGGTTTCTTTGAGTTAGCAGAAGCTTGTCAGTTTGATAAGGTCCCACTTGTCTATCTTATCTTTTATGGCATAAACAGTTGGGGTTTGGGTCAGGAATTGGTTGCCAGTTTCAGTTTTCTTAAGAATGTCTCCTGCATTTTCTAAGGTTTTTATAGTTTAAGGTTTTACATTTCGGTCTCTGATCCATTTAGAGTTAATTTTTGTGTATGGGGATAGGTAGAGATCCTGTTTCAATCTTCTGAATGTGGTCAGCCAGTTTTCCCAGCACCATTTATTGAATAGGTTTTCATCTCCCCAGTGGATGGTGGTGGAGGCTTTGTCAAAGATGAGTTGGTTGAGAAATTGAGGTTTTGCTTCTGGAATTTCAATTCTGTTCCATTGGTCTATATGCCTGTTCTTGTACCAGTACCAGGCTGTTTTGATTATTGTAGCTTTATAATAAAGTTTAAAGTATGTGAGTGTGATACCTCCTGCTTTTTTTCTTTTTTTTTTTTTGCTGATGATTGTTTTGGCTATTCTTGGTCATTTACGTTTCCATATGAATTCCTGTATTGTTGTTTCTAGGTCTGAGAAGAATGTTGCTGGTAATTTGATGGGTATTGCATTAAATCTGTAAATTGCCTTAGGTAGAATAGACATCTTAA
This sequence comes from Tarsius wallacei, assembly GCA_963574415.1. Lineage (NCBI taxonomy): Eukaryota > Metazoa > Chordata > Mammalia > Primates > Tarsiidae > Tarsius > Tarsius wallacei. The sequence continues at coordinate 22,402 of CAUYQG010102574.1, forward strand.
CAATGTTGATTCTTCTAATCCATGAGCATGGAATATTTTTCCACTTGTTTGTATCATCTTTGATTTCTTTGAGCAGTGTTTTGTAGTTTTCATTGTAAAGGTCTTTCGCGCTCTGGTTAGGAAGATGCCAAGGTATTTCATTTTTCTTGTGGCTATTGTGAATCAGATTGCGCTTTTTATTTGGGTTTCTGTTTGTTTCTTATTGGTGTATAGAAATACGATTGTCTTTTGCACATTTATTTTTTTACCCAAAGATTCTACCAAAGTTCTTTATCAGTGCAAGGAGGTTTTTGACAGATTTTCTTGAGTTTTCAAGGTATAGAATCATGTTGTCTTCAAAGAGAGATAGCTTGACTTCCTCTTTTCCTATTTGGATACCACTGATTGCCTTCTTTTCTCTGATTGCTCTAGCTAGGACTTCCAAAACTATGTTGAACAGGAGGAGTGAGAGTGGGCATCCTTGTCTTGTTTCAGTTTTTAGGGGAGATGGTTCCAATTTCTGTCTGTTTAGCAGTATGCTGGCTGTGGGTTTTGTTAGATGACTCGTACTATTTTGAGGTATGTTCTATCTAGATGTTTGAGGCATTTTAATCAAGAAAGTGTGCTGGATTTTATCAAAAGCTTTTTCTGCATCTAATGATATAATCATGAGGGTTTTTTTAAATGTCTGTTAATGTATTTAATTACGTTTATGGTCTTACCAATGTTGAACCAGCCTTGCATACCAGGGATGAAGCCTAGTTGGTCATAGTGGATGATTTTTGATATACGTTGTTGAATCTGGTTTGCTAGGATCTTAGTGAGAATTTTAACGTCTATGTTCATCAAGGATGTTGGCCTGTAGTTCTCTTTCTTTGTTGGATCTTTACCTGGCTTGGGTATTAATGTGATGTTAACTTCATAAACTAATTTGGGGAGAGTTCCATCTTTCTCAGTCATCTGGAATACTTTCAAAAGAATTCATATCAGTTCCTCCATGTGTGTTTTGTAGAATTCTGCTGGAAAGCCATCTGGTCCAGGCTTTTTTTGTAGGTAGTTTTCTTATGACATAGTCAATTTCCTGTATTGGTATTGGTCTGTTTAGGGTCTCGATTTCTTCTTGTTTCAACCTGGGGATGCTGTGTGATGTTAGAAAGTCCTCCATTTTCTTTATGTTTTCAAGGTTTTTTCCATACAAGTGTACAGAATAGTCTCTGATAATTTTTGTATTTCTTCAGGATCAGTCATGAATTCATCTTTTGTGTTTCTGATTGAGGTTATTTGGGCTTTTTCTCTCTTTTTTTTTGGT
>CAUYQG010102579.1:0-20850 GCA_963574415.1 Tarsius wallacei
AGCACAAATATTAAAGTCAAGTACAAGCATATACTCATTTGCATAGCAAATTTTAAGGGTGAATTGAAATAGTAACCAATTGATAAGGGTATAAGTCATCTTTACAATAAGAATGACATTCAAAGTAACCAAATAAAACGTTTTCTATTTGAAAACAGTTACCTATAAAAGTTTTTGGGATATGAATTAAAAACAACACATGACTTATTAGCAAAACATTAAACCATTACTGATGTGGTTCTCTGTAAGTGGCAGTTCATGTGGCAGTCATTCCTTTACAACCTCTAGGACTTTGTAAACACTGTTCTGGAATACAGTAGTGAAGTGAGGCTTAGAATCCTTCACCAAGAGGTTACATAAGGGAGTTTTCCCAGCATTAGCAGGATCTTCCACATCCCAAATTTCAGGCATACTGCAACCAGGCCTAGGAAAATGAATTAAAAAGCACATTAAAAATCAATGCACATTATATAACTGCAGCTAAAGCAGAACACTTCTTCTTCTGTTCCTGACCTCATTTTATTCTATTCAAATTAACTTCATTTTAAAAAATCCTACTACCATAGCTATTTATGTTTTTATAAGATGTCATGACTCTACTTTAGCACAAGGTAAATACAGCAAACCGAACTATAAAGGAAGAATCAGACCTGAGAATACATGCACTCAGGTGTTGGGATAAGAGAGTCCTCGGTTAAGTTAGCTTCCCTCAGTCTCAGTTTCTACATTTGTGAAATTAGGAAATAAATACCATTGACATAGGGTTGTTGTGAAGATTGAAGACAAAACAGGTATCTAGCACCATGCCCAGCACACAGCAAAAGGTACAATGTTGATTTTTGAAATTCTAATTAGCAGATATGCCTAGTTCACAGGAAAGTTGGGTCAATTGTACAGATGCTTCTTGACTTACAATGAGGCCATGTCCCAATAAACCTATCTTAAGAGGCAAACAAGTTGAAAATGCATTTAATACACATAATCACTCAACATCATAGTTCAGCCTAGGCTACCTTAAACATGCTAGAAACACTTATGTTAGCCTATAGGTGGACAAAATCAACTAACACAAAGTTTGCTTTGTAACAAAATGTTGACTATCTCGTGTAATTTATTGAATATTGTACTGAGAGTGAAAAACAGAATGAATGCACAAGTACTTGAAGTACTGTTTCTATTGAATGCATATGGCTTTCATACCATTGTAAAGTAAAAAATCATTAAAGTTGAAAAAGCATAAGTCAGACAGCTGGTATTCTAGAATGAGTCAATTTAAAGAAAATCTGGTAATATTAAGTGTGCATCTTAGTTACATGCATGATTAAATCTCAAAAGCAACATATTTTTTATAAGGAATGATATAAGTAAAATCAGTATCCCATTATATTTGCCCCAAATCCTGCAATATAACTGTAACATTTATTTTAAATCAAAAACAGTTTTACAGATATTAACTGTTGGTTTTTTTGGCATTCATATTTTATTATTTGTCTTTTAAGATATTTTTAAAACAGAAAAATATATGAAAAATTATAGAGAATTGACAACTGCTTATATTTTTTCACAGTTGCTTCCCTTTCTTTTTTAAATAAAGTAAACAAAATTTAAAGCCAAGTCCCTTTCCTCCTAAGTGGCAGTCCCACCCCTGCTCTCTACCATGAAGCAAACACAAAAGCAGGAATGTACATTACTTTTACTTTTTAAATAACACCTTTAATTTCAAAGTAATCAGTCATAATAAAAGTATCAAAATACAGACCTAAACAAAACAATAAAATGAAAATCACCATCATCTCCAGTGCCATTTCTCAGAGATGACATTTATAAACAATCCAGCATATGCTAAGACCTTTTTTATCTATGTTCAGACACACATGCACACAAATATAGACAGATATATTTATATACATAGATGTTCTTGGGTTGTTTTAAACAAAAACTGGATTATTCTGGGACTCTTTAACAATAAAACGTGGCCATTTTTCCATCTCAGTACATAAACACTTACTTTATTCTTTTTAATAGCTGCCAGTACTCATATGTATTATTTAACCAGTTCTTTATGGATGGATATTTTAATTATTTCCCATTTGCCATTATAAAACAAGGCTGCTATAAATATTTTTGTGACTATCTCCTTTTTGCAAGCTCAACTTCAGAGGCAAATTATCACTGTTAAAGAACTACACGATTTTTTACTCTTCCTCCATCAAACTATCTCCCAGAAAGGGTTTGCCAGCGACTGTTCCCATGAAGAGTTCAAGTGCATACTTCCTGCATACCCTTACTGACACTAGGTTCTACTAACATTGAGTGCCTACGACAATAAGGCCAGGCATGGGTTTTCTACTTTTAATTTTCTCCCATGTCAAGGCTAGACTGTTACAACACCAAAGGCCACATGGTGATAGAGAGTGAGACATGTAGAAAGTAGAAAATCACCCAGCATTCTGAGGAGCTCAATAGCTTTAAGAGAAAAGAGAGAGCAAAGAGCTGCCTTTGTGAGCTCTGTCTGCCTCCTGCAACATTCTTTAGTCCTATCTGAGCTTCCTAATGTTTCCCCAGTCTACCCATCTACAAATAGCATTAGTGAAAATCTAAAGAATTTTCTTCTGAATACATGTATTTTAATTTTATGTCAACCCTATTATTGGAATTAATAAAACAAGCAGAGAACTGAGAATAAAAGAGTAGTTAATTAAAAACTCATCTACAACTTGCATTCGCATGTATTTTAGTGTTTGCATTTGAACAGTGTCAAGTATTTAAGGAATAATCAAGCCATACAATTAAACCACTTGTAAATGAGATCATTTAAATATAGTGCTCACCAATGTGTTGGGCACAGATTAAGCACTAGAGAAATACTGGTCCTTCTTCCCTTTCTTCTCCTGTCTGAGTTTCTCACTTGCTTCATCTGTTCTGACATACTTTCATGTTCCAGTAACCTATCGGTGTTTCAGGCCAGTGTAACTGAAATGCAGAGTGAAGGCCAAAGCAATGAAGAAGATCCCAAATCTAGCAAAAAGCTGGGTCAAGAAACTTAGTTCTTTCTTCTATAAATGTAAACACTAGATCTTCCCTTTCCTCTCCTATTTGAGCTCCCTGTTTGCTTCCCTGTGAGGAAAGAAAGCACAGTTTTTGTTTTATGTCAAGGCTGAAGTAGAGTGGACCCGTCTGCTTCCTGACAGCATGTCCTCAGCCTGGCTTAAATCTTGTAGTAGATGGAAAGTGCTGTTTTAGTTAATGAGTGGGGCAGACAGACCAGAGAAAGTTGTTTTCTTAGCTTCCTCCCTCTCAACGCCCCCTACAACAGACACAACAATGCAAATCAAGGCCCAGATGGAGAAATTCAGCACACAGCCCCTCTCCATCTCAGCTCTCAGTCTAAAAGCCTGTAAGTAATCTGGAGTCAGTTAAATGTCTGATTTTGCTTAGTGTGCAAGATTTACTACCATACTTCCTAAATGTGCCTTTATATCCCATTTTGTGTACATGAACCAGCACTCTGCCAATCAGAACAAGGGGCTCTATCAATACCTTACAACACAAAGCCTCTGTCTGTAACTCTCACATATCCAAATACTATGCAAGAGTCTATTAGAAAAAAATGAAGAATCTTGAATCAAGGTGGATCATTAGTTTGGAGGAAAAATTATTTTTATGTTCTAGTAACTTACAGGTGGTCTCAAGGGAGTGAAGTCCAAGGAAATAAGGAAGATCCCAATTCTGGCAGAAAGTTGTCAAGAAACTGAGTTCCACCTACTGCAAATGTCAGCCCACTGTTCATTTATTATAATGTCCTCATAAAGCTTTTATGAGAGATGCTTATAACTTTTCTGTCCTAAATTTATAAAACACCTTTAAAGGTGTGTATGTGAATTTCATATATATTCATATGTTTGCAGATGCTTAAAGCATTTTTTTAGATTATTAGAAAACAACATTTTCTATAAATCCTAGTAGAATTCAAGGCATTTGGCACATATTCTTAGGAAAACTATTCAGCAACCAATAATTATTTTAGTTTCCTTGTGGGCAAAGATGTGTACACAATGTCACAGAACAATTTTCACTCATGAGTCAATATTTAACACTGCTATCTTAACATTCCTATTTTTGAAACTGAATTATATGGTACATGTATCATATTAGTATGCTTAAGTCACAGATACAGCAATCTCCTGAAGGTTTTTGTTTAAAGATAGTAAGAATTTTAAAAATAACAGTATTCCATAAAATATCCTTCATTTCTGATGAAACTGCTCACGTGCTGTGGTTTTCATGGAGTAAATACTTTGGCACTTTAATAGCAGGATACTGTTGTCTGCTGTCTAGTCACTCGGGTGCAACATTTCTAGATAGTCAGCTTTAGAATTCACATTTGCTTTCAAGATCTTACGGTTGCTTGTAGCTATATTCTGCTTAGTTAATTTTTCTGTGGAAATAGAAACTTTTTAAAACTATAAACTCATGGGAATATGGGTCAGTAAAGCTAATTATTTTTCCATTCAAGTAAGATGTGAAAACCAAGAGAGGAAAGTTTCATGCTAAGTTGATGCTGACAAAGAGTTCTATCCATTGACAGGACATGGTGTGGTGCAGAGATGTGGTACGGACTATGGAGGCCCCAACTCTCAGCTGCTGGACTGACTTCACTACAGTGAGACACCCCATTATTTGGCTTCTGAGTCTCAAAGTCTTTTGAAAGAAAATACATCCCATTTTAAACAGAAGTTTTTGAAAACATCACAAACATGGTTTGTGAAATTATCAATCGGTGCGAATATAATCTCTGTAAGGTAGTATAATATGAAAATCATTATAAAAGAAACATATTTATAATAACTAGAAAAGACTCCAATTCAAATAATTATTAAAAAATGTATTTTACACCTATACTTTGCAAAATGTTATCTGTATTTCACACATACCACCGCGGCAAAGCACTTGCCATGAGCTTGAATTAACTTTTAATGTCTTATGATTATAAAACATTAACTGTGTTCAATACTCACTTGGATCTTCTTATACACCATGACTCTTCGAGAATGTAATAATTTACTTTTAACTTTATCAAGTCTCGCTTCACTTCTTCAGCTGCTTTTCGACTATACATTGAGTATACTATTTTCGTTCTGGCTCTAAAGAAAAATAATTGAGCTGAAATTTTTCAAGATTAAAAGGACACAAGCAACATATTTGGAAGAAAGTACTGAATGGACTAGAACAATGGTCCCTAACCTTCTTGGCATAGGGGACCGGTTTCACGGAAGACAATTTTTCCATGGGCCGGGGATAGAGGGAGGGATGGTTTCGGGATGATTCAAGTGCACAACATTTATTGTGCACTTTATTTCTATTATTATTACATTGCAATACATGATGAAATGATTATACAACTTACCATTAAAAAAAGAGGCACACACACAAGTGGTAAATAAAATAATGGGTGGGCCACACACAGACTAAAATGAGTGTTGGATTCTGACTTAATGCCTGCCACGATGAAGCTGTACAATTTAAGCATAACAACTCACTTGCCACTCACTGACAGAGTTTTGATATGGGTCTGCAAGTAACTGATTTATTATGGTCTCTGTGCAGTCAAATTTCACAGCTAATGTTAATCTGTATTTGCAGCTGCTCTCCAGTGCTTGCATCACCTCCTCAGCTCCACCTCAGATCACCAGACATTAGATTCTCATAAGGAACGTGCAACCTAGATTCCGATCATGCACAGTTCACAATAGGGCTCACATTCCTATGATAATCTAGTGCCCTTGCTGATCTGACAGAAGGTGAAACTCAGCTGTAATGCAAGTGATGGGGAGCGCCTGTAAATATACCTGTTCGCCACTCACCTGCTGCTGTGTAGCCCAGTTCCTAACAAGCCACAGACTGGTATCATGGGCTAGACTAGACCCTGGACTAGAAGAAAGACTATAAGAGGAATCAGATCAGGAGAGAATTCCTCTTAGGAGTTCCTGCTAAGAGCATTGGTGAGGTCAAAAGCAGAAGAAGTAGTAGTATGAGTTTGGGAGAAGAGACTTGGTGTTAATGCATCCTTTTATTTCCAAACTTGGTCTTTTTGTTTGTTCACTTGTTTTGTTTTTAAATTCTTCACCATCTATCACACATAAGAATAAGGTACCCTGTATGTGAACAGGGATGAACTATGACAAATACAACTACAGGACTACTCTGAAGCTGCAATTGTCCCAACCTTGACATCCACAATAATTCATATTAAATGATTCTCCATTTTATTTCTAAATTTAAGAAAAACTAAAGTTATTCAATAAAATTTCTTGGAAAATTAGCTTGATAAAGTAGATTTTTTAAAATAAAAAGATTTTTTATTTACAAAATATATATCCCACTATAATACAAAAGACTACACCAACAGGATTCACCTAATTGCTCAAGAAATGAATCGCTTCACTTACCTTAGAAATTGCATAAAAATTAAATCTATTACCTCTTCTATGCAAATGCAAAGCTCTAAATTACAAAAAAAAAAGAGAGAGAGAAAAGTCTAAAAAAAACCAAACAAACCCCAAAATATCCAAGATCGTTCTAGCAGGCCACATTGGTGAAGCCAGAATAAAACCCTCTTTCAGTGGGGTCCTATTTTCAAATGGCTACTCAGAACTCAAGAAAAATCATCTATTAAAGAAAAAACCTTACTAAACACTACACCGCTGAATCTCCTGGGGAACTTAAAGATGATGATGACTAATAAGAACTTGGATAGTTTGGAGCCCTGTCAGCCTACAGGAAATTGACATGGTCTGAATTCATTTTTCTGCCTGGCAGATAAGACAATTCCAAAGGATGTAGTTTCCTGCCCTGTAAAGCCTTAACAGTTTTGGTTCTACCTTAGTAGTCTCATTTCAAAGTCTTCTACTCCCCTGACTCATTAAGTCCCAGTTCTTCATATCCTTTTGGAAACACTCCTTGTTACTTTGCTGGTTTCCTCACTCACTGTCCGTTTGTATGAAAAATTCATCTTAGATTATGTGATACTGTGTACTGACCTCAAGCCTGCATCTTCATAATGTGGATGATTCACAATGGGCCGAAGTGCGGAGAGCTTAACACTTGCCATTGTGGGCATGGCACCTGCAAATACTGCATCTGGAAAGCAAGAAGGAGGTCTTAGAAAGGCACTCAGTGAGTATGAGAAGAAGTCTCCCTTTAGTTCAATGAAATTATTCCACAGGTGACAGAGTAGAGACTTAATGCAGTTCACGTCTTCAAGATTCAATGGCAGAACTAGAATGAAGTCAGAGGGCTGATAAAGTGGTGATTAGCAACCAGGCCTGGGTCAACTGTTTACCTCGAAAAACAGAGCATCATCATCTCATCATTAGGGATTTCTTTATTTCTTAAAAAAAACAAGAAAAGTGTAGCAATATTTCCCGATTTGAGGAAAGTATCAAATTGGCTAGGAAAGCTTTATAGCACCAAAGAGTTCTGGAAGATGATTTACTATTCAATCATTTAATACTCAGATGACAACAAAGCCCCTCTTTCTTCTATACATGAATAAAAGGTCACATTCCATGAATTAATTCCAAGAAGGAATGTGAAGGACTAATAGTAAAAATTCATTATAAAAATAAGCATAATAAAAATTATTTTAAATTTGGCATTTCTAACTTTGAATACATTTTGAAAAAAATTAAAATTCGTAGAACATAGCAAAATAAATTACTAAGAAAATATGTATAACATTTCCCCTGCAAACCAGTTAAGCAGGATTGAGGATTGATAGCTCCTTTTTTTGGATATTCTAGAAGTAATATTGCTTAGAAAGAGTAAAATCACTGAAAATGGTTGGGTTTAAGATTTTGCAGTGGTATATAAAACTATGGGAAAACATTTTGCTAAATGTGACTTTTTTTTTTTTTTTTTACCTGGTTTAGTACTATATTTGATCCATTCTATAAGTTCTTCTTGTGGTAAGTTGCTGAACTCCCCTACAATATTCCATTGGGTTTGTAGATTTGCTGAACCTTGTATGGACATTGCTGCTAATACAGCAAAAATAACAGTACCAGGATGTACTTTGCAAAAGAGCCATCCAAATAGCTGAAACCAAATTAAGAATACATTGTCAACTGTTAGTACAAAGTAGCACGTATTCAATAGGCTAAATTCTTCCCAGAGAAGAATGTGGTCTCTGTTAAAGTCCCAAATAAAGGATTATCCTAGGGAAAAATTCCCAAAACAATAACCCTCAGGATCAAAAGAATTCTACCACCAGCCTTACATAGGTGGAACATGACTTGAGAAGCTCTTCTCTTAACCTGTTTTCTCTGCTCCCAGGAGTAAAATCAAGCCCACCTACACAATTTACAAGGCCCAGTGCAAAACAAAAATGTGGGGCCCTTGTTCAAAAATTATTAAGAAGTTCAAAACAGCAACAGCAAGCAATTAAACCAAGTGCATGGCACTTCTGAGTGCAGGACCCTGTGACAGCAGAAATCCCACACAGCCTGAGGTGAGGTTTTCAATCTTCAGTCATGTTGTAAAATGAGACACGATGAAAGGTTTCCAACCAGCCTCCTCTCTTGTCCCAGCCTATAGGAGTCAAAACAGTGGAAGGTTCCTCTCTACAGTAGTTCTTCTCTAACATAATACCAATATTCTGGTTGGAAAACTCGAGGCAGGCTACTTTTATCCATATTTTAGTTCACATTTAATAACAACATTTTTTCCCTATTGTTCTCTCATTATTGTTTCTCTACATGTCTATAGAGCTAGATTGCAAGATTCCTGAGGCACATATGAGGGGAGATATGAGGGGAGACCCTCAAAAAACCAGAATTATCTTTTGGATGGTGGGCCCCTTGTAGTATATGCAGAATTTGTTCCTCCAGATCAAATACTCAACCAAAGTTTTCATCTGGAAGTTTTGAGAAGGTTGTGTCACCATTTGTAGAAGAAACATCCCAAGTTATGGCAAACAGGTGACTGGTTCTTCTACCATAACAACATTCCTGCCCCCACCATGCTGAGTGTTCACTTTTTGAACCAAAACTGCATGAGGCCCCATGCCCTAACACTTCCAATCTTGCCCTGAGTGACAGTTTTTGTTTCCGTGGATGAAAAAATTCTCAAAGAGAAACATTTTGCTGATGTGGATGAGGTGAAACAAAAAACAGCATAAGCTCTAAAAAGCATAAAAATTGTCAAGTTCAAAAACTGTTTTGAGTAGTGGAAAAAGCATCATGATAGATGTATTACATCAAATGAGAGTACTTTGAAGGTGACTGAAGTTTAAACATATAATATACAATTTTTAATAAATAAATTCTGTTTTGGGGGTCCCTCCTCGTATACAATTTGACTATTAATTTTCCCATCCATCCACTCCTCTACCCCCATCCCTAGAGCGTGCAGTGTAGGTGCTTAGAAATATCTGCTACATTTAAGACAGGCATTGCTATTGCACTACAGCTGGCTGACTGATGAAATGGTGGCACTAAGAAGAAACATAAATCTGTGAATACAGAGCAGGGGTCAGTTATCCAGGAAAAAAAAAGTTGCAAATCGCCAAGGAAGGCTTAAACTAAATTTTAAAAAGGCAAAAGTCAGGGATGTACACAAAAATGTACAACAAATAAATTTTAAAAATTTAAGCTTGATACTAAAAAGTAATATATAATTTGAAAGAGCTTATAACTTTTTTGTTTGTTTGTTTGTTTTTGAGTTGTAGTCTCACTCTGTCGCCCAGACTGGAGTGCAGTGGCCGCTTCCGGCCACCGCAGCCTCGACCTGCTGGGCTCCGGCGATCCTTCTGCCTCAGGCTTCCAAGTAGCTGGAACTACAGGCGCGCGCTACCACGCCCGGCTAATTTTTTTGATTTATTGTAGAGATGAGGTCTCACTTGCCCAGGCAGGTCTCGAACCCGCAGGCTCAGGCAATCCACTCACCTCAGCCTCCCAAAGGCGCGGGATTATAGGCTGAGCCACCGAGCCCGGCTTTATAACTTAAAATCAATTGTTAGAGTTATTTGTGATATGAAAGTGAAAAAATTATTTCTGCAATTAGCTCTGCTTAATTACCTGTAATAATCACTAATGAACGCAGCCAACTAATTTAGTGTTTGTTGTATACCAAAGGCTATCTTAGAAATTAGAAAGATAGAAAATGATCAGTTTTGGCTTTTACCCTTTAGAAAAGACAAGTACAGAACCATGAAGAACCTTAACTATAATGACTTGAAAGACTTTGGGTAATTCAGTATTATTTCAGGGTCACTCAATAAAATGTTGAGGTAAAATTATCATAGCAATTATACTCCACCATAACCATATTACCTGTCTTGAGCAGATCAAAGATGCCATGACACACATGTGTGGTGTCAAGAAGAGTTTTAGTCTCATAATTAAAATACCCAGGGCTGTATATGCTAATAACTGCAATGCATGATAAACCAGCTGAAAGAAAGAAAATATTGTTTTTACTCCTACTATTTGTGAAGTTCAAGATTATAAAGCTAATGAATACACAGAAAAGGACACTGAAATTTCTAAAACAATTCTTAAAATTCACTTTCAAACTGCTCCATTTTAGTAGAAGGCTAAAATTATAAAGTCACTAAGGCAAGTGTTTTTCTAATTCTGAGTGAAACCCGTGGTTAATAAAGCCCACATTTCTGAATCTCTCTTGGTGCTACCATCGGACCAAGGCAGAAAAGTAGTAAAAAAAAAAAAAAAAAAAAGACTGCTGCCTCAAGATTCCTGGGCTGTCCTGGGAAACTACCTTCAAACCCAGGCTGGACCACCAGGAGATGGCAGGAGCAACCAGTCACATCTTTCAAGACTCACAGCAAAGTGAGCAAAGAGAAAAGTGATTTCCCATCATCCAAAGATACTTCGCACATACGTCTACATGGGCTGTAGAAACAGCTTCTACTACTGTAAGAACTATCAGAGCAGACTCAATGAGTTTACCAGTTAATTACTTTAACAAATGAATAGTCAATGAATGCAGTTGCAATTCTCACAAAAACACATACCAGGCTATTTTGACAATGTTTCATAACTGCCAGTAAGCTTAGGAACTTGAACTAGAAAGTCCAAATATATACAAACAATAAGATAAGTAATATTTATGTAACACTAAGTCTTTACCTCTCCATGATCAAATTGGTGTTTTCTGAAATGGAAAAAAATACTGCTCATTAACCATTATTAAAGTACTTACTTCATACATTTGCATTTTTATCTTACAAATATGAATTTTATAACTTCTAAAATATTCTCTCAGGGCACATACACGTAAATTAAAATAACTAAAAGTTATGTGCCAAAACTGGTGCTATACTCATTTCAGAAAGTTTATTAAAAGTGACATTGCATTATCCTGAATATTTCACTACATGGGTATTTATTAGACCAACAAAGGCACACTGTGGTGTACCAGATTCCTCATTGGTGATATTCCAGCAAAGCAAGGAGTGTAAAAGAACTTGGAGATTCTCACTAGGTACCCAGGCAGCGATGACAAATAGGCAGCTACATGTATATATCTACATGTTCAAGGGAAAAGTGTGGATCAGAAACAGACATGTGTGAGTTGACAAAATACATTTTTTTTTTTTTTTTGAGTTGGAGTCTTACTCCGTCACCCAGACTGGAGTGCAGTGGCCGCTCCCGGCCACCGCAGCCTTGACCTGCTGGGCTCCAGCAAGCCTTCTGCCTCAGCCTTCCAAGTAGCTGGAACTACAGTCGCGCGCTACCACACCCGGCTAAGTTTTTGATTTATTGTAGAGATGAGGTCTCACCAAGTTGCCCAGGCAGGTCTTGAACCCACGGGCTCAGGCAATCCACTCACCTCAGCCTCCCAAGGTGCGGGATTACAGGCTAAGCCACCAAGCCCGGCGTAAAATACATTTTTTCTGTCTTAAATATTGATGTTCCCAAGACCTAGAGCAATGCCTGGCACTTAAACTCTTTTTAAAAAAAACTGAATGAACAAATACATTAATAAACTGCTAATCCAGGTAGCACATAACCTGATTGAGAACTTGACCTCAAATTAGCAAACTCAGTAAACATATGGAGCAAGCAAAGGAAGTCATGCCACGTAAAAACTATCAGTTACCATTTATTGAGCACTTACAACGCTAATATGATCAGTACATTCCATTAACTCTGATCTTACAACCACTTATTATCCCAATTTATAGTCAAGGAAAGGGAGCCACAGTGCTTCTAAGTGGCAGCAAGACTATATTTTGACCGATTTCTGAACTGCCTCTCTCCTACTTTACCTTCTGGGTCTTTGAATAAAGAGGATACTGGTATTCAATCTTGATAATTAAAATTTATTTCCCACTCTTCTCCTTTTTATATTGGCTTTGGTAGTTATGCAAAATAAAATGTCTACATGTCACTCCCCTTCCAAAAAAAGAGCTCTGATCCTACCTGAATAGAAAACTTAATGAAGTTCAATGGTTTTCTATAATTATTTCTATAGATGACTTATTGTTTCTGAAGTGACAGTTTTGTTTCTATGAAAAGTTCTACCTTCCACTTCCAGAACTTCATACTATAATTATAACTTTGTAGCTTCTTCTTAAGTCCTTCAGAAATAATTTCAATGAAGAAAAATTTTGGCATTGTATACCAGAAACTTTTTTTTTTTCCTGGCTCTAAACTCATGTGCTTCAGGCATAAACAAGGGCACAGCTACAGTAAATTGTTTCTAAAAAGAACAAAGATTTTCTCAGGAGTATGTATGACAATTTATCATTGCATTGGTAACCAAGATCTGGAGGTGAGGGAATAATATAAGGTCATGCATATTCAGGTTATAAAATAAGACATAGATAAAAAAATTAAACAATCCCTCCCCTCCCCCAAGAAATTCCTATAAAATAATAAAAGTCGAATTAAAACTTCCTTTACTCCCTCCTGTAATCCCACACTCTTTTTTGTAAGTTTTAAAACAAAGTTTATTAGAGAAAGAAGAAAGAAAAGAAACCCCACACTCTTAATAGTTATAGGTTTTATCCTCCCAGATCACTTCTATGCACAAATAAACATATACAAATCTCCAAATTTTAAGCAAAAGTATAAATCATACTATACATTTTGTTTAGTATGTTTTTTATTCAGTAATGTATGATGAAACTAATTCCATAAAGATGATGCAACATTCTACTCTATGATTAGATCATAATTAAATCAATCTCTTACCAATAGACATTTTGGATATTTCCATTTTTCACATTACATACGAGACTATAATAAGCACCTTCTCTGCATTTCTGTGAGCATTTTATTTTTATTTTTTTTTATTTTAAAGATGTGAGGCACAATTCAGGTATACAAATGTTCATTATGCAGGTATCTGTGAGCATTTTCTAAAGAGTACATTTGCAATGGTGGAACTGCTAAGCTAAAGGACAGTGTATGCTTTGCTACATATTGCCGAACTGTCTTTCCACTTATTTCCTCCCAACTTTGCAAGCATTGAAGATTATTAATTTTTACAAATATGATAAGCAAAAAGGTTTTCACTTTAATCTGAATGTCTTTATCATGGAATTGCCCACCTCTTCCTGTGACCATTAGTCATATGTAAATAGTCACTCATTCAACTACTACTCTTTACTATTTTATAGGCAATGTATGCAAACAGTTGAACAGAAATGATCCATCCCTTTAGGACATACAGGTGACACATTGGTATTTAAGTATAAATGGTGATAAACGGTAAGAGAGAAAGATAAAGGGTGTGAAGGTAAAAAATAGCAAAAAAGGAGACAAGGAATCTGCTTAGAAATGATGGTCAGAAAAGGCTTCTTGATGAAGGTGACATCTAAGCAAGGATTAAAAGAGCTGATCATACAAAAAGCCAGTGGGGAAAAGGGGCAGGAGGCACAATTACATGCATAAGGAACTACTCCTGCAATGCTGGAGACACAGAAAACAACTTGCCATCATTACAGAACGGAAAGGAGGTCATGGGACATGGGTGTAGTAGGAAAAGAACAGGGCAAGCTTACTTTTCTCTTGATTGCTTGTTTGTGTCTGTCACTCATTTTTCTAGTGGGTTTTTAGTATTTTTTTCTTATTAATTTGTGGACGTTCTTTATATATGACAGTTATTAGCTCTGTGTCATATATTGTAGCTACTTCCCACAATTTGTCCTTTTTCTTTGAACAATGCTTACAGTACCTTTTGCCAAAACCAAAATTTTTCTCTGGTCAATTTTGTTAAACTTTCCTTCCAGCATACTGTTTTTATGTCATGCTTATGTCAAGTCCTCTCTAGTTCTAAGATTACAAACATATCATTTGGTTAATGGGGCAGGGGATGCAGATCAAACCCTCTTCTACACATTCATGCACAAAGGAAAAATATTTTAAAAACAGGAAAACTAACAAACAGGCAAAAAAAAATTTTTAATTAAAAAAAAAAACAAAAAACCCTGTCCTCTTATGGCAAGTTCTGTAACTGTCCCTCTTGTCTGCTTCTCTGCTAGCTCCTGTGGAGTTTCCACCTCTTTGACTCTCTTCCCAGTGTCTGACCCAGGAAGGAGGAGGGGCAGTGAGGGTGGGTGGGGCCGAAGTCCTCTCCTACCAATCTTATATGGTCAGGGAGATCCCCTCCAGTGGGGAGGTGCAGGATTGTCTCTTCCCCAGGTATGTACTCACCCCCTGTGAGTACATACCCAGACAGGCCTATCCTATAATGGAGTTCTCCTGTTGCAGCTGTCGTACAGGCTATGCCTGGGTTCGTCCCTCTCAGTCGTGTCCCAGCTGTGTGGGTCTGACATTCAGAGGATTGCTGGAAAGGAGAGGGGTTGGGTTAGCCCCTGATTAACCACTGATCTTTTTAGAGGTCTTCCTCATACTTTTCTGGCCGCGGCTGAATCAGGTCTTCCTCATACTTTTCCAGTTTTGTCCCGTGGCTAAATCAGGGTAGGGGTGGGGCACCTGAGAGTCAACACTTGTCCTTTCCCTCTGAAGTATGTGCTTTCAAGATATTCCTTCTGGGTCATGATCAACCCCCTGAGTGATCCACCGGTCACAGAGATGGGGTCTGTTGCTCCATGGTGAGCAAGTCAGCATTTTCCTGCCCCGTTTTCAAGATGGTAGCAGAGTGCCTTTTTCAGCTTCTCCAGTGGGACTCTGCCTCTGGGCTCCCTCTGCAGCTTATGCTGCCAGTGTCCCGCCAGGCACTGCAATGGTGAGGTAAAGCCTGAAGCCAGCAGTCTCTTCCCACCACTTCTTTGTGATAAAACTTTTGTCAGTTAAAAAAAAATGGCGCTGGGCTTCAGCAACTCGAAAGTGCTGCTAGGGACCAAGCAGAGCAGCTGCAGCACCAGCTGCTTCACCAAGAGGGCCCTGGCCACTTGCTCATGAGCCCCCACTTAGTCAGTCTTTTCCAGCATCTTTTTCCCAGGAATGGTTTTGTTGATTTAAAAAAAAAGTGGCACTAACTTCTGCATCCCAGGAATCACTAGGATCCAAGCCAAGCGACTGTGGCACAAGCCGCTGCACCAGGAGAGCCCTGGCTGCTTGCTCCCAAGCCCTCACTCAGTCAGCCACTCATACGCCCACTCACTCACCAACAGGTATACAAAATTTTCCGTACACTCATTCACTCACACTAGGACTCGCATAGTCTGACTGGCTCCACCACCATCTTCCCAACCTCAAGGCCATTTCAGTCTCCTTTTCAGAATTAATATTTCCTCTACTCCATATTCCTTTGCCCCTTTATGATTGTTAGAAGTCTGTGTGTGTTCCCAAACCCACAGCTCCAGGTAGGCTCCAGCAAAGGAATGCTGTGTAGACCAGGATTAGTACAATGAGCAGGGAAAAAACCCAAGAGTAGAAGCCTTTGGAATGTTGATGAGCATAGAAGGTAGAGTTATTGGAGCTATCATTTGTCAGCAAAAGTGAAGTTGGAGGGTATATTACTTTCTTCTTTAACAAAAGCAAGCTTGGTATGGTAACAGTAGACTCTATAACATAATGAAAACTATGTTTAGATACTATTATGATTAAAATACATTATTGCATTATACGGCTTAATGCAATGGTAACTTGCTTTGTTTCTTACTAGGCTCATATTGGCAACTTATTAACATCAAAATTCTTCAGTTACAAGGATTTTGATACTTTATTGTATACCTGTGCTGCCGAGTTTGACTTTATGGAAAAGGAGGTAAGATGTGATTTCTAGTTTTCTTTCCTGAGGTTTTGGCCCATTCATTTTTCATAAAGGATACCCCTGTTATATCAGACTCCTTATGTGCTGTTATCTCAGTTTGAAGGAAAAGGAAAATCTGGCAGCTTAGAGGAAGATTTTCTTATTTACTTTAGTACAGCTCCCTAAAATATATGGCCTGTTTTCATTTTGATAATTTGAAAATACACATTCAGACTAGCAATGGTTTTCTGGATGAGTAAACGCATTTCAGGTTGCCTCTTTTCAGAGATAGCACTGATTTAGTCAAGCTCTCAAACTCTTACATTTCTACTCATTTTGTAGTTATTTGAGTAGATCTCATTGCTTTGAAATATTATTGAATACAGGTTTTTCATTCCAACAACATTCTTCTTTCTAAAACTATATTCAGATATTTAGAAGGAAACCAGAAAATAGTTTAGTGGATTGTGAGACAAAAGTCTGCAATTTTGCTTGATGCCCTTGAACAAGTGACTGTCATTCCTTGTGTTATAGTGTGCTAGTTTCTAGTAGTATGCTACAAATATTGTGAAGACAAAATGAGATAACACATAGGAAAGTACTTTGATATTTTAAATAAATATTATTTTGCAGTACTTGATGAACTGGTATTCATGTGCCTTTTTAACACCATCCATGTGGTACTGAATTCTTATCTTTTATTATCTGTGCCACATTTTCCTTCAGAGTTGTGTGTGTGTGTGTAAATATATTAAGCTGGCCAGCAATACTCTATTGACATACTAGTTTCCCCCTATGATCCTACTGTGTTAGCCCAGTGTCCAGAGTTCCAGATCAGTGGATGAGATAGTGCACCACACAGCAAACTCTTATCAACCAACCATTCTGTTGGATGTGTCCTGCAGACATACTGTTTACTCCAGTGACCTATCAGTCTTCATTTATTGTGTTCTAGAGATGGTTTTGACATATAATGACTGACAAAACTGCACAAATGATAGTATTAAACCTGCTGGAACAAAGAAAGTATATCTTACAAGACATTAAAATGCATGTTCATAGGAGATCAAGACTCATTCTTGATTAAGACAGAATTAGAATGTAGTAGAAGTTCTTTGACATCAAGGACATCATAATGCTGCTACAACCCAAGAGTTTTAACCACCAGTTATGTGATGAAAGAAATTGTTTATTGAGGCCTAGCATGATTTGAGTCAATTTGAAGAAAATAGTAAAGCTGTTTCCAGCATTCCATTCCCCATCTCCATAAGTACCTGAATTCATAAGAACTGTGCTGTAGAGACAGTATGGTGCCAGTCCAGGGAGTGAGTTCCTTTTATGGTACATCTATACAGTGGGAATAAGGGGAAAATTTAACATGATATTCTATAACATGGGAAGAATGCTTGAGATATATAATAGAATAAACAAAATGGTATAATTTTACTTACCTACAATTAATATACTAAAGCGTAAAAGATCAAAATTTTAACAATGGTATTTTGGGTGGAGAGATAGTTGAGAGGTAGGTGCACAGGAGTGCAGTATGCAAGACTTTGTTACTAAAATATTTCTATAGCTCTTAATCTGTTACTGAAGAAAATGTCTTTTGTTCCCCTCATAAGCATTGATCATTATTTTGTATGTATTTGTGTATGAGAGAAAGAGAAAGTGTGTGTGTATATGTGTATGTATTATATCATAAGTAAGGTTTTTACCCCCCACAACATAAACAGGAAAAGCTTATTCCATTTAAAGGAGCTCTTCTTACTTTAGGTGAAATATTAAGTTTGGCTCTCTAGTTAGACAAGCAGCATGCAAAAAGTGAACAGTCACATCACACACTTACAAGTGTTTGGGTACTGTATTTTTAATGTTTCAACATTGTGAGGAAGTTTTTTTTTTGGAAATGCATCTTCATTTTTATAATGAAAGTCAGTGGGTAGATTGAACTCTTGGTGAATGTTAATATTGTCTACTTATACTTTTTAGAAATTCACCTGTTGTATTATTTGAAATGAAATTTTGTTTGGTAAAAAAATATTTCCCTCTAACACAACATTTCTTTGAATTTTAGACTCCTCTGAGATATACAAAGACGTTATTGCTTCCAGTTGTTCTTGTAGTGTTTATTGCAATTGTTAGAAAGGTATGTGTAATCACTTTTGAGCTCTTTCTTATAATGAAATGTTTTCTTGATTTTATATAGTACTTGCATATACTGGGCCCCATATTAATCTGTTACAGTGTTTTGTACGGGTTTACTGCACCATATTCTGTACTTTCTTAATGATAGCTTTTGGTGGACATTTATAAGTCTTCATAGTATTCTATCTGCCAGCATAAAATAGACATAGGAAAAGGATGGCTCAAATTGTGATTGTCATGTATTTTAGAAGACATGTTTAGAGACCATACTGACCCAGGTACAACTTGCCTATGTAAATTATTACTGGCTTGCTTTAGACTTTTATGTAATATTTCCTTAAAATATTTAATATATGCCTTTCTGAGTGATTTGTACAGTGTTCAGTAACTCCTGGATGTGACTATTATTCATCAAAAAGAAAAAATAGAATGTTGTAATGTATTGATAAACTAGATAAAATATTTGGACCCCCCAACATGGTTTTGATAATGAAATTCTAAGCCCAGATATCAGGTCAGAGAAGGCCCAATCTTTAGTGAAGAAGAAGTATGATAATCCCTCTCTTTTTTCTTTTAAGAATTTGTGTACTCTGTAACTGCAAGTGTCTTAAGAGAATGAAGAGATTAATCTGTGATTATAAAAGAGGGGACAGACCTTAAACGTGATTTCTGTGTTAATACAATGTCATATATTTGTAGAATATTTTGTACTATAATAATCATTCACATTATATATTTGTACTGTGCTTTGTACAAAACATTTTCACATGTGTATTTCAACTGGTTATTCGACAGCCCTGTGGTGTAGAGAGATGTTATCATTCCCTTTTTGACATGTGCAGAACTGAAAGATCAAAGAGGTTGTTAGCAGCCTATGGTCCAAGGGAATAGTGAAACTCAGACTCTGCACCTTCCCCCTCATTCAGCTTTGTTATGCTCACAGCACTTTTCAACCCTGATCAGTTAATAGTCAGTTCCTGCTGTGTGCCAGGTTCTGTGCTTGCTTCACACTTTGGTATACTTGATGTGACTTTGCACCTAGGAGGTGCTCAAAAAATACTAGATATTGGTTGTCTGGGATATATTCAACAGACAGCAGCCTGGATGGTGAGAGATGATGAAAACTATTACCTGGGCTGTTTGGCTTAAAGAAGAAAAGACTCAAATGGAAAGAAAATAATTATTTTCAAATATTTTTAAAACCTGACACTTGAAAATAAGGTTGCACTCATTCTGGCTCCTTAGAATTATAACCAATTCCAGGAGATAGGACTTTGACCAGAATTGATCTGGATTGATTAGAAGAGTGTTCTAGATTCAGACAACAGCTGGGTGGTTCTTCCGAGGGCTGGATTAAAACCTGGAGTGTCATCTAATCTGAAATCCTTTCCCCAGCATGGAGATAGGATTTCAGATTAGATGACACTCCAGTTACAGCTAAATATGAAAATATAAGGAGTGTATTTTGAATGCTTCTAGCTGTGATTATCAGTCTCTGAGCCAGTTCTCCAGTTTTGCTTGAGTATCATTAAGGACAGGTATGGTCAACAACCTTG
The DNA here is from genome assembly GCA_963574415.1 of Tarsius wallacei. Taxonomy (NCBI): domain Eukaryota; kingdom Metazoa; phylum Chordata; class Mammalia; order Primates; family Tarsiidae; genus Tarsius; species Tarsius wallacei. The sequence continues at coordinate 19,890 of CAUYQG010102579.1, forward strand.
ACATGGGTGGAAGCAGCACTGAATATAAATTTGAAGCCAGAAGATTTGGTTTCAAGTCCCAGCATTGCTTCCTAATAGTTGTCCTCCTTCAGGGAGATCATTTAAGCCATCTGAGCCTGTTGCTCATTTACAAAATAAGGGTAATATAAGCTACCTATAGGGTTGTTGAATATTAGATTTGATCAAATACTGTACAAATAAAAAATTATGTTATAATGATTATTTTCCGAGTTACCTCTTTTCTCTATACTTCTCATGTTTTTAATTAAAACTTTTAAGGTTGTGAAGATACTTTAGGTAAGATTTTGTTTTTCCCAAAACAGCTTTTCTAAAGTGTTTTAAAATTTATTTACAGATTATTAGTGATATGTGGGGTGCCTTAGCTAAACAACAGACACATATAAGGTAAATATGCTATTAAGAATTTTGTTACCTCCTTTATTCATTTTTGAAATAGATGTTTACAATGCATAATTTTATACTTGTATAAAATTTTTGTAGGTATTGTATACTCAACATTTAATAATTGATGTTTTTATTGTTGCCATTCTGCTTCTTGGCTTTTCTCATTATTTTCTGTCTATGCAGAACACAGTGCATCCCTTCTTCCTCCCTCAGATCTCATCTGGTACAGTCTGTCAGTAACCCCACATATAATCTATACTTGAAGGACACAGCTTTGTACTTGAGTTCAGCAGGGAAAATTCATTATTCTGTGAGTGGTTTTAGGACCAATGGACTGCCTGTTGGGAAGTGAGCAGGGAAATATAAAACTGGATCCATACCTTGCTTTTTACACAAAATAAATTCCAGGTGAAACAAGCAATTAAATCTAGAAGAAAAGACCTCTTGTGGCCCCCCCCCCCCCCCCACACACAAGAAAATTTGTTTTTTGTGTTTAGAGAGCGGGGGTGGAAAACAAATTAACTAAAAAAAAAAATGGGGGAGGGGAATGTTTAAA
>CAUYQG010102580.1:0-19798 GCA_963574415.1 Tarsius wallacei
AACACTGAAAAAAAAAAAAAAGAAAGAAAAAGAAAAAAGAAAAAGAAAAAAGAGAGAGCGAGAGAGTGGGGGGAGGGGGGAGGAAGGGAAAAAAGGGGGGAAAAAGGCAGACAGACACACATTTTAGATAAGGACAATTAGTCACCAGCAAGACCCAGTAGGAAGAGGGGTTTAAATCCGAGGGCCCGAATGAGGGTGCTGGGTGCCTGCCCTGAAGCCATGCCCGCCAGCTGCTCCCGCCCCCCCGCCCGCCTAGCCCCGGGGGCTCTCTGCTTGGCTCTGTGGCTCCATCTCTCCCTTTCCTCCCCAGCTGGAGAAAGGAGACCCTTGCCTGTAGACAGAGCTCCAGGCTTCAAGGAAAAGACCCTGATTCTACTTGATGTGAACACCAAGAACCCAGTCAGGACAGTCAGTGAGAACTTCCTCTCTCTGCAGCTGGACCCGTCCATCATTCATGATGGCTGGCTCGATTTCTTAAGGTAAGGCAGGGGCTTCGATGCATCATTTTTGATTTTTTAAGTTTCACCTCCCCCAACCTCTTCCTATCCCCCATTCCAAAGGGGGAAGAAGAAGGACAAGAAGAAAATAAGCCAAGAGGATCTCTCAAAGAGAAGAAAGGCTTTCCTTCTCCTGGAATATTTGCTGCGAGGCTGTAACTAGTGATTGAGAAAAGCAATGTTTTCTATTAAGATGCACATGTTTGCAATGCAGAAGGCATTTCAGAAACTTATCAGTTATGACTGAAAAAATGTTGTGCTTACATATATCCACAATTAGCCTCCCGTCTCCTTCTGAAAAAGAAACAAGAGGTTCAGGGCAGTTACAAAAGCTATGAAAAGTCTCCAGCAACAAAGACCTGAGAGGAATGGGTGTGTGTGTGTGTGTGTGTGTGTGTGTGTGTGTGTGTGTGAGAGAGAGAGAGAGAGAGAGGGAGAGAGAGAGAGAGAGAGACAGAGACAGAGGGATTGAGAGAGGGAGAGAGAGCGCGTGTGTGTGCGTGTGTGTTTGTGTGTGTTCAAGCAGGGATTGCGCGAAAGAGGAATTTTCCACGGAAAGATCGTTTCGTCAGTTCTCTCCCACTCCCAGACAGAACACGAATTTAAGGAGAGGCTTGAACCGTGGGCAAGTTGGATCGGAGTTTTAAAACTTTATTTTATATCCTCCGCTGTCATCTCCAGACCTCAGGACTTTGTAAGGCGCTTTTTATAGACGGAATTACCCCCCCCTTCCTCCTCCTTAAACCTCCTGCGGTAACTGCATAGTTTAGTTTTTCTTTAAAGAAAAAAAAAAAAAAATCCTCGCTGGGGTCGCAGCGTATATAAGGGGAGCGGTAAGGGTCCTAGAAATACTCCAGGGACGTTTCGGAGCTCTGAGCCCGGCACCGGCGGATTAGCAGACCGGGGGGTTTGTGGTCCCCTTCGCTCCAGGGCTGAGACCTAATTGGGCTCACGTTCTCCCCGGGCTGTCGCACTTTGGCAGCTAGGCAGCCGCGATCCCTTCCCATCAGGGGCCGAGCTGCAGAGAAAAAAAAAAAAAAAAAAAAAATCAGAAGAAATAAATCGTCTGCACTGTCGAATCCAAGTGTTGAGGTTTTAAAAATTCCCTCCAAGTTGGAGCCTCCGCTGTGGGCTCCCCCCGAAGAGCCCCGAGCGCGCAGCCCCTCTGCCCGAGGCGTCCGCTGCGCGTCTTTCGTGAGTATTTTTCCCTCCTTAAGAAATTCGAGTTTTGCTTCCGGGCTGCGCCGCCCCTCGCTCTCGGGCAGACCCCGGCCTCGGCAGGGTCGGGACGCGGCGGGAGCGGGCGGCGCCACGTGGAGCGCTCCTTGCACTTGGAGGGCGCAGCCGGGGCCGGGGTGGCGGCAGCTGCGGCGCGGCGGCCGCGTGGGTTCCCGCCGGCGCGGCCGCGGCGAGGGCGGAGCGGCTCCCCGCGGCCCGCTTCCTCCTGCGCTCTCCGGGCACAGAGCGCGGCGCTGAGCTCGTCCGAACGTGGGGTGCGACGGGGCTTTCCGGGCGCGCGTCCCACCGCGTGGCATTCCTCCAGCTGCGCGGTCTCCGCCGCCCTCGCTCAAGAAAAGTCAGCGTGTTGGCCCCCAAGGCTTGCCTGCCGCGGAGACGAGTCTGGAAGGCAGCTTGTCGGGAAGAAGTCCTAGCGGAGCGCACTTGCTCGTGCTGGCTTCCGGATGGTTTTCGGGAATGCCCAGGACCAGATCCGCGCGGATGTGTCCTCCGCCCGCGGCCGGCCCACGCGACGCCGGTAGCGCGGCCGTGGGACCTCAGCCAGGCGGCCGCAGGACCGCTGTGTGGCCACACACCGTTCTCAAACTCCAAAAGCGGAGTCTCCAATTTTTCCTCTCTGCCGTATCCCACCTTTTTTATGATGCTTTTTAACTTCTCCATTTGGATTTGATTTCCAGAATCGGAACCAGCAAAGCGTTAAAAGTCATGTACAGACCTGGAACTCAGCAGCTGATGCCTCCGCGTGGTCTGCCTGCTCCTTCCCACTCCTTCTCAAAGCAGCCGCTTTTAGCCTTCTCAAAACCTGCCGCGGGAAATCCTGAACTTGTAAATGAGTCATAAATGCTATTGTTCTGGTGCTCCTAGGGTTTCTCGACTAGCAGGTTCCGCGTGTCGGCAAACTTCCCCTTCTCCGGCGCTTCCAAGCCTTCCCAAGTGGGGAGAAAGAAAGATGAACCCTAACTCGGGGGTGGGAGGAGGATGTTACCTTTCCTGAGATCTGGCTGAATTATTTCGGGGCCAAAGAGGCACAGCTTTAACAGCGTGTTGTGGGGAGGAGAGACGTGTTCTCGGAAAGGCAAGAAGTTGCCCCGGGAATCTCTGCGTCCGGGAGATTTTTTTAAAATAATGAAGTGAAAAAGGAATTGGGCATTAAAAAAAAAAGTGAGAATCCATTCTACCCCAGGCGCCGGGCCTGGCTGAGGGCAGGCAGGCTTCACCTTCTGCCTGGAGGTGTGGTGCCCGAGCTGGGGAAGCGAAGCCAGCAGGTTTGGCAGCGCTGGGAGGCCTGGTCATTGCGCCTCACGCGCCTCCGCCTGGAGCGCTTTCCTGGCAGTGGCAAAAGCCGGGCAGCTGCACCTCCGCGCCAGGTTGGCGACACGCGTCTCCCACACAGTCTCCATCCCTTTGGCGGTCAGGGTCTGGGGTTTGCGAAGGGGGCCGCGGGCTGCTGGGCGCCGGAGGAGTCGCCTCGGAAGCCTGGCACCGAGGCAGGGCGGGCAGGGGCACGGGGCGCACGCGAGGCGCTGCCAGGACCGCGGGGGCCAGTGTTGCCCGCGGGCTGGGACCGGCGCGGAGTCTTTCCTGGGAGTGAGAGGGGGCCTTGCCCTGCTCCCGCGCGCCCTCGCCGGTTCCCGGGATTCCTTTCCTCCCTCTTTTTCTCCCTCTGCAGCTCCAAGCGCCTGGTGACCCTGGCCCGGGGACTTTCGCCCGCCTTTCTGCGCTTCGGGGGCAAAAGGACCGACTTCCTGCAGTTTCAGAATCTGAGGAACCTAGCTAAAAGCCGCGGGGGTCCGGGTCCGGATTACTATCTCAAAAACTATGAGGATGGTGAGAAACTTGATTACCGTTCGTTCTTGCGTGTTGGAGGGGAAACCTGGGGGGGGGGGGGGGGTGTGTGGAAGCGAGCACCCATTGTGTGTGTGTGTGTGTGTGTGTGTGTGTGTGTTTTCACGCACGTGCGCATGCGGGACAGATTTGGAGGAAAACCTGGTTGAAGCTCTCCTGAAAAGCTGAGAGCTTCGGGCAAGGGGACACCGAGTGTGGGACCCCTGGCGTGGTTCTCCGGATTGTCCTTGTCCTGGCCGCCGGCCTTTCGTTGGGTGGCTAGTCTTGGAGACCGTGAACCGGTAGCCGAAACTTTTGCGGGCCAGCCCCAGAGGGAGAAGATGCAGCAGGTTTCTTGAGCAAATTCAGCCAGGTATGTAGATTACTAGAGGGTCAGAGTCGCGTTTCATTCCTAAAATTCTAGGCAAAAGTGCCTTTTTGTTTTTATTTCTTGCCTTCTTGGGATGAGGAAGCCACTTTTTGAAAGCCACTCTAAAGTTTTCTTGAATAATCCCTTTTAGATTGGTCCCCTGTTGAGGAAGGCTTAAAAATCTCCACCATGGGTTCTTCTTCAGACAGCCTCATCTCATGGGCTGTTTCCTGTTTTAAGATGGGATTATAAATGCCAGCCTTCTTTCCTGCCAGGATCAGATGAGTTAAGTGTTGGGAGGGCTTTGAAAACTTGAATTCCTATTCCAGTGTGAGAGGTCAATCTTTTTTGCTTTGAATAGTCTCATTTTTACTAGAGAAAACATGAAAATGTTATTTTAAAATTTTTGTTTAGAAGGTTTGGTGTTAATATCTATGAACTTCCTGTTTGTGCCTCTTTCAAAGAGGCACAGTGGGAACCCATGTATCTTCAGCTACTGTTGCTGCTAAGACTGGTTAGAAGAGGCATGTGTGTCCATTCTTGGAGGGCTAGCTCTCCCCTGCTGGTCCTTCTTATGTGTAAGCTACAGCTTTATCTTTAAAGGGCTCAGGGACAGGTTTTCAGAGCCCTCTGAATTTTGTTACATCTTTGTCCTTATAAATAAGCTCAATGAGGAAATGCCCTTGTATTTCCTGGGGCCTTCACTGAATGGGAATTTCTGGAGGTATTGGGATCTATTTCAAGAGTGACTGAGAAACATTTTTTTAAAGTGCCAGAATAGAGAAAAAGGGCAAGGCTGAGGATTTTTGAGTTTGAAGCATGACTAGGACTTACTCTTTTATAATATTTGCCAAAGCATGTAGGTGTTTAAGGCTGTATCTTTTCAAAGGTAAAAGTCGTTGCCATAAAAATGTGGATTGATTCCAAAAATTAAGCCCATAAAATAGTTTTGAGCAAATGAAAAACAAAAAAAAATAAAAAATAAAAAATGTGGATTGTAAGTAGATTTTTGCTGTCATTCAGCATAGATGCTGAAATGTGAAAGATAATATTTTACAACAGCTCTGATGGTAATGTGACCCAGGACCTTATAGCTCCCAGGGTCACTGTCAGCTCTGTGATCAGACACAAAGAGAGAGAATATTAATAGCGTTCCTGATGAGACAGCTCTTCTTCCAATCCATATGAACTACTTCCTTTTTAGTTTGTGGAAAAACCTGTAAGAGCCCTAGGAATTGCTAGGAGGAAAAGGGCCTTTATAAGGTTAAGAATGGTTTGTTTCTCCCAATCTTGTACATAGGATTATATTACTTTGGGAACAGTGAGATCTACTTAAAGTGAAGCCTGCAATTTGTTTCCCTTGGTAAAAGGAGAAAGTGGGCATCATGGGGAGAAAATAAATTGGCAGAAGGCAGTGAGTGTCCCATAAAACCTCATACAATTTAAAAATCAGAATTTGAAAAAATCTAGGATGTCATCTTCAGTCATTCTACCACTTCAGGAGCCAGAACAGTATCATTCCATATGGAATCCTTTTCTTGTTTTGTCCAAGCTGGTATTAGGTATCCCTAGGAATGTACTTTTCACCACTCCTGTGGGAGACAGTTCAAAAACATAGGTTTTTGCTGGCAAATCGCTCCTAAATTTTCCCTTTATCAATATTTACAATTACCTGTAATAATTTACAATTGTTCCTGTTTGCATTTTTTAAAAGACATCTACCTTCAAAATAATTTCTGTCTTTGGCTTGGGTGTTAGCTTCAAAAAAGGCTTTTCTCATAGCTGTTTTTTATCTAGACTACCTGGATCTAATTCTCTTAAAACTTTCTTTAAAGTCAGTCCTTCCAGACACTAATCTGTTTTATTGCTCCTAGCTGAACTCCTTTTGATTTATGTTTCCCTGGTAATAAGATGCTCTGAACTATATCAGTATTTGAGGACTTTGCAGAGTTAAAGAGAATAGGAATGTCCTATTTCTGCCCTTTGATGCTCACATATCCTTAAATCACCCATGCTGTCTTTGCTGGTGCTTGTTGTGTTGCAGTATTCAAGGCAAAAGGTTTTCGGTGTAGTCTCAGCAATTTTGGAAACATTATACTTCAATCGTCCCTTTTGGTCCAGTGATAACTGTTATCATCATGAGCATCTTAAAATAATTAGGCTTTCGTAGAAATGACCCGTAATAAGCCTGTAGGCATAAAGGCACCTTATTTAAAAATGTATTTACTTAAACATAATACAGAATAACAACATACATTTTGAGTAATAAGATATGCCTGCTGACTCATTGTGAAACTGAATGATATGGTGAAGAGAAAATGGAATTTAGACTTAGAAAACCTGCACTGCAGGCCTGGCCTGATCACTTATGGATGTGTGGCGCAGGGCTTTCTGTTTGGCCATAGCAGATGAATAGTAGTCATACCTACTGTGCATTGCTTCTCTGTGGGTTCTAAGAGGTAAGTTTATAAAATATTTAGTCAACTGCAAAACACTTTAAGAAACGTAAGGAACCTTACTTTTATTAAAGGCAACTTCAGGAAATTTATAACATATAGTTAATGTTTTAAAGTGGGATTAAGGGGTAAGATTAGGTGTGACTGAGGTTTATACAGAAGGAAATACGTAGATTTAGGGAGTCATTTGAGAGGATTGTGAGAATGTAGGGAGAATTATCTTTAAAGAATGGAGGTGAAAACTGAAGGTAGCTCATGTATGTGAGTGTGGTGATGAGAGAAGAGCTCAATCTCTAGTTTTGTTATGTACTAATATTAAAATGAACTGACAGTTCTAGCTTGGATAAAACCCACGTTTCTGGTTAATTCATTGATATTGCTACCCTGATGTGATTTTGTTGTTGTTTCCCCTGAACTAACAATACAGTTACTACGTCATGTGGCTTCTGTTTTCCAAATACTTTTTGAGCACAATAATATGACAGCATTTACTGTTGCCTTGTAAAACCACGGTTTATGTGTCACTTTGGGAGCTTCTCTGGTTCCTCTGTCCATGCAGTTAGCTATTCCACGCTGTGCTTAGGCACCCTGTATCCCCTGCAGCATGGTGATGATGGAGGAAGTAAAAATAGGTTGCTCTTTATTCTCCAGTAATCTCATCTCTGCCTAACTCCCTTTCTGTTCTCTGTGGTTGTGCTTTATTTGCTCTCAACAAAGAAATCTTGGGTTAATCTTCTGTTCTTAAATTTATTTTTTCCCACTCTGCCCCTATTGGTTATATATTCAGTGTGCTTTGTTTGTATACCTGCTTTTTCATGACCATAACCACACCCTTAATGAAGATATACATGGTTTATTATGCACCTCAAAGTCAGCTTAATATTTCTAAAATGTCGTATTCATCATGTTGCCCTTTTGCTCAAAACCCTTGGTTATTTTTGGATTCCTTGTAGTATAGAGTATATTCAAACTCTTCAACTTGGCGTTCAAAACCTTTCACATTTCAGTCTCAGTTTACTTTTACGATGTTTTGATATACCTTTTATTAGAACTCTACTTGATTATTCACTGTCTACTAGAAGCACCTTCATTAGCTCAACCCCATGTCTTTGTTCTGCCAGTGTGTCAATGCTTTGAATGTCTTTCTCTTGGCTCTGTTCAGAGCTTACCCCACCCCACCCAGTTTCTGAAGGCCCATTGCGAATGTTCCTTATTTGTGCAAAACTCTTCTTGAACAGGTCATTCCACAGGGATTTCTTCTTTTTCCGGATTCTTGTTGCTTTTACTCTTCATATGTGAAGCTTGGTAGATGTTCAACATATTCTTGAGTACAGACTAGGTTACGAGCACTGTGAAAGGCACTAGGGAAATGGAGGCAACCAATGGAGAGATGGGTGAAGACTTGCATGGAGATTCTATTCACCTTCAGTTTTCACCTTCAGTGAAAGTACATGCTACAAATTATCCCAAGCAAAGTTTATACTGCTAGGATTATGTCTAAATTGGGTTTTAATGTATTTTTATTAGCTCCAAAATATGAAATTAAAAAAGAGGAAAAAAGTACATGTGTGAGAGAAAAGATTGGTTTGGTAAATCCAGATCAGACTATGAGGATCTTGAAATTTCAGTATAGTAAAATGGAATTGGCCCTATAGGAAAAAGGAGACTGTTATAACTTCTTTACTCCGTTGGAGAAGGGAAAGACACATTTTCAAAATGGGCTTCCCATGACTCTTGCCCTCTCAGCACATATTCCTATGAAGCCCATTCTTGATGCTCATTTTTAATAATCTTCTTCATAATTTTAACCAAGTGCTCTTTGGATGTCTTAGTTGTCTTTGTTTCATGCGATGCATTAAATTGACTTTATCACCCAATTTAAAGCCTTGCATTGGAACTATGCTATTTTTTAATTGTATGTTTCTTTCTTGCTTTTATGTTGCCTTTTCTTGTTAGTCTAATGTAATTTCTATCCCTGATTTTCTAATTCCTTTTCACAACTTTCAAGTATATTTTATCTCTATCTCCTGAAGACTTTTCAGAGAGCCAATTCTAAATGATAAACCTGAGTACGCTTTGTAAACTGTAAGGTACTATACAACTACTATTATTGTTCTCTTTTCTCCAGGAAGTTTTCCCAGTTTTCATAGAGGTAAGGCAGTTAATTCTTTTTCTTTCTATTGTCATCCTATCAATCAAGACATATGGCATAAGAACAGCACAACTGCCAAAATGCACATTTGCCTTGAACTTATCCACCTTCATTATCTCATTTTATTTTGAATAATGTTTTTTGAAATTCAGTTACATTTAACAACTATTTACTGACTACCTAGTCTATGTTTAGGTTCATGTTAGATAAAGAATGTCAGAATGTAAAATAAATAAAAGATATTATCCCAAATCACCATTAGAACACAGCAGTAATAATTGTTTTAGGCAAGATCTACTAATCAGTGTTGAAATTAGTAGGTGGATATTCACATAGTTTCAAAGCATCTCCCCTTGATACTTATTAATTAATTATGATTGTAGTTTTAGTATATGTCCACAAATTCTTTACCTCTAGGAGGTGAAACTTAATTCTTCTCCCCTTGAGTGTGGGTTGTTTAATAAGTTGCTTTAAAAGAAGAGAGTCTGGAAAGGAGAAAATAGTAACATTGCAGCAGACAAATGGACAGATATAATTTTAACAGTGATTAAGGTTAAAATCAGCAGATAAGTTATGTTCATATCATATATTATTTTCTGATGTGATATAAAGAGAAGAGCACTTCACCTTGTGATATTCCTCCCCAGATTTATAACTCTCAGCAAACATTAGAAAACATGAGTAAAACCCAAACTGAAGGACACTCTAGAAGCTATCTGACCTGTATTCTTCAAAAGACACTGTCTCTCAATGAACCAATTGGCATAGTCGGTGAGATACTATTTACACTGATCAAACCGAAGAGTAACAGAAAGACAATATTGGATGAAGTGCTAAATGGAGTATAGTAGTTTGCCAGGGTATAACAAGAAAAGCAGAGATGAATGCTGGCCAGCCTTATGTGGGCGTTAAGCAGATAGGTAGACTTTGGAGAGATAGAGACAAAAAGAGAGGCTGTTTAGCTCAAGAGAAGGAGCACAAGGCAAAACCTTGTATGTATTTGGGCAGGAAAGAGACCACCCTGGTTACATAGAAAGTAGGTGTTAGAAATTATCTTAGTTGATGTGCTAGAGCCTTGTCTAAGTCATTTTTATAGAAGCCTATTTACATATTTTTGTTAATTCAGAAATATCTATAATTAAGGAAAAATATGTAAAAATAAAGTACATGCTATAAATTATCCCAAGCAAAGTTTATATTGCTAGGATTATGTCTCAATTGGGTTTTAACGTATTTTTATTAGCTCCAAAATACGAAATTAAAAAAGAAGAAAAAAGTATATGTGTGAGAGAAAAGGTTGGTTTGGTAAATCCAGATCAGACTATGAGGATCTTGAAATTTCAGTATAGTAAAATGGAATTGGCCCTATAGGAAAAAGGAGACTGTTATAACTTCTTTACTCTGTTGGAGAAGGGAAAGACACATTTTCAAAATGGGCTTCCCATGACTCTTGCCCTCTCCCATTCTCCCTTTCCAAATCACTGGACACTTTCCTTTCCTCTGGCTGAAGCATATTAGAATAACTGCACTTGGCAAGGTTTGAATTACAAGGCATAAAAGATAGGTAATTTAAAACTGAATTATTAATTATATTCTTTTTTTTTTTTTTTTTTGAGTTGGAGTCTCACTCTGTCGCTCAGACTGGAGTGCAGTGGCCGCTCCTGGCCACCGCAGCCTCGACCTGCTGGGCTCCGGCGATCCTTCCGCCTCAGCCTTCCGAGTAGCTGGAACTACAGGTGCGAGCTACCATGCCCAGCTAGTTTTTGATTTATTGTAGAGATGAGGTCCGCCAAGTTGCCCCGGCGGGTCTCGAACCCGCGGGCTCAGGCAATCCGCTCACCTCAGCCTCCCAAGGCGCAGGATTACGGGCTGAGCCACCGAGCCCGGCTTAATTATATTCTTATATTGAAGAGTTTATAAAATAAAGTCTTAAAATTTGCTTGATATTTTTTGTTATCCTTTCTTTCTTTGTAGAGTGAAAACAGGCATGTATCTTATCATATTCACTGAATTATTCACTCATTGAGTTCCAGTCCTCTTTGACACGGAGGCTGGGAAGATGAATGAGACTCAGGTTTAATTGTCAAATTACTTTCTACTGACTTGTCACTGCAACAGCAGCAGTCAAAAGCAATTTCTAGAGACATTTAGGCCCAGGAAAAGCCTTCATTTCCAACTTCTTCATTTGGCATTTCACAATTTGTCTGCTAGTAACTTTAGAAGGATTTGATACAATTTAAGATTGTATTAAGGGGTGTCAGTTGTCACCTGAAATTATGTGTCTTTTGGAATCAAAATGGATGCATTTCTGTAAGATCATTGAAATGTGGTACCCAGGTCCTGAGTACAAGCTGCAGTTCACTCTATCCCTGTGAACTTAAATTTGTATCTTACAAGATTTGGTCACCATGTCATTTAGTCACAGCTTAGTCATTGTGGCCATGTACATAGTATTGGAAGTAGTAGAGAGATCCAGTGGTTTATTGCTTGCGGAGGTGGCTTAATTAATTTCAGTGAGTCAGAAAAGCCAGTAAATAAACTTTTTCAGTTTTGACCACATTTGCGTAATTTATCATCTGGTCAATGAGAACAAAGCTAATCCATCAAATTTCCTGTACAACACAAACCGTACCACTGTCACCAGGGCCTAATATCACCATTTCTCCTGCCAAATTAATTTAAATTATCTTTCCTGTTCTCCTAAGCCTTACTGATAGAATGCGGGCCTCATGGAAGAAAAGCCAATTCTTTCAAAATTTTCTGGGCCTGTTGAGCCTGCCAGTCACATGGTCTGAGTTCCTGTAGCCAGGAGCCTCTTCTGAGAATCCTTCATCAAAATGGATTACGTGTGAAGAATCTTAACTTCATTGTTTTTAGTGCCTTAATGATGCTTTCAGCTCTATCCATCTATGAGACAGTGGATTGAAACTCTGAGCAGAGTATGTGTGAGAGACAGAGAGCAAGAGTCAGAATACATGTGAGAATGAGAGAATTTATTCCATCGATGGTGATTTAGGCAAAGTGAATACACATTTCTAGACTACTGGCTAGTGCTATTTAAGGTATAGATACCTTGTACAAATTTACAGAACTCCTTTATCCCTTGGCTTTCATGATCTGGTTGAGTTAGGTCCAATTCCACTCAGTTTTCTTCAGTCTAGTATAGTGAAAAAAAGATTACAGCGTAATCTTGCTCAATTCAATAATCAGTTTTTGATGATCATATACCAGGCTTAGCAATAGATACTAGGGAAAAAAGAGGAATAAAAAATGAGCTGTACTCTCAAAGTGCTATGGTCTGAAATATGCAATACATTTTCATAATGGCCTCCAGTGTTGTCTCTCTTTTAGTCTGACTAATCTTTGCTTAGTCTTTCTCATTCTGCACTTCAAATACACTGTTTTTTCCATCTTGAATACATATCTCCTCTCCTTGAATCCAAAATTTTACTTGTCCTTCAAAGCCCCGCCCAAGTCTCCTCTTTCATTAAGCCTTCTGCTAAGTCATTTCCCACTAATCTTGCCCTCTTTTTCTGAATTTTTCTGAAATTCTTCTCTGAATATTCAAGCTAGTTAGTCCAAGTGCCCAGAATCTATGGTTGATTGACTTAAGCAGATCATTTTTGTCCCTAGGGATTTACAATCAAAACACATTGCCATTGTTACACACACACAAATCTATGTAGAAATAACCATCACCACACTGCATGGAACAGATACATTAAGTCAAACAAAGTGTTTATATTATTTATAAAGCTAAACGTATGTGTTTTGGTTTTGGTGTGGCAAGAAATGAAGAGTGAAAGATACAAGCTGCATATTTAAAAAGACTGGGTACATGTATGTATCTGTATGTTTGTTTGAGAGAGTTGGATTAAATCTGTACCTCAGTTTCACTTGCTTTGGAAAGGCCAAAATGCCTTTGGAAGTGAGGTCGGAAAGCTGAGAAAAGGTAAATTGCCCAGATTTGGGGCATTATCTTTTAAATACTATGAAAGAATGCATGTTTCTCCACAGCCTAATGATAGTGATTATATGATAATATTACGTAACCTTATTGCATGCTTATTATGTGCCAGGTACTGTTTTCAGCAATTCCTATGCGTTAACACATTAATCCCTATGAGGAAAGTACTGCTGACCCCATTTGACAAACAGGGAAATGGAGGCACAAAGAGTTAAGACCACTCGGCTATTGAGTCCTGGAGTAGGGACCCAGTGATATCAGTCATTAAACCTGCAGGCTTAAATGGAGCCTCTGGTATGATACAGATGAGTAGTTGGTAGAACCAGGATTAGATCCCAGGCTTGTACCCTCTTCACCATGTTTAGATAAGAGAGGGATTCAGTCTTTTATTTATTCATTGTTTCATCTATTCATCCATTCATTTATCTGGCACTCAGAAGCATTGTGGAGCATTTAAAAAAATGTGTGCCATAGGCCTTCTTGTGAATATATTTAAAGGTCTTGTGGGTTATGACATAAATTGGATGTTAGGTAAAACAGTGAAAGAATGACCACAGGAAGACACATGGACAATGGAAAGAAATGATTGTCGAATTTTAGGGCATATTGAAGAAATAGAGCAACAAATCCAAGGTGGGATAAGACAGTTTCTCTGAGAATGAGATGTATTTTGGAAGCAGATGCGTTAAAGGGAATAGTAGGAGTGCATCAGTGGTGTTATTGACGCCAGGGAAATGTCAGGGGAAAAATCAGAGAAATAAGAATATTTGAAAAAATTGTTGGACGATTTTAAGAATATTGAAAAATTGCTGGGAAATTTTAGAATGTCTTTATTTTTTGTTTATATACAGAACCATACCGTGATTTGCTCTTCCTTCAAGTTCTTCCTAGTGAAGCCTTGTGAAGGGAAAAGGGAACTGTTTTCGAGAAAACTTTGCCTTCATCTCTCTGTTCCTTACCTTTCTCTTTGAACTGAGATTTTGTTAAATTCAAGTAGGGAACACTTTTATAGCCACTTAAAATGAAGAAACCAAGAAACAAAGTTATATATTCTACATAAAGTCTCAGGGCTAAATGGCCGAGCTGTGGTTGAATCCAGGACAGTCTGACTCTGAGGTTGGTGATGTTCCTCATTCCTCTGCCAACACAGCTTCAAGGGCCTTTCCTCTAGCGGAATGGAGTCTGATTGGAAAGTTTGTTTGAGAATAGGGCTAAATGATAGTCATTGTTGTGTCCTTGTGGCTGTTTCCATCCGGTTTGGGCACTCATCACCTCATATCTGTTCTGCAGCCTCTCAACTGGGGTCCCTGTCTTCCGCCTTTCTCCCTCTTACTGTCTGATTAATCTCTCAGAAGCTCCACTTTGCTCCTGTCACTGCCTACCTCGAAACCTTCAGAGACATCTGCTGTCTGCCAGCTCAAGCCTTCTTCACTCTTCACCTTCCCAGGGCCTTCTATAGTCCGCCCACCCTCCTTGGCTAGCTTTTCCTCTCCCCGCCTTTAGGAACCCAAGTCTCCTCACAAGCAGATGCAGTGGCTTCCTGCTGTAGTACTTCCACTCTCTTTGCCGTGCTCTTCGTTTTGAAGCCCTTGGGTATGCTACCCCATGTCCCTCTGCCACTTTCCTCCCATTTCTGAATTTCGCCTGCCTTTCAAAGGCCTGCTCAAGTTTCTCCTCCTTTTAATGATTCTTCTTTCTCTAAGCTCAAAGTGATTAATTCATTCATTCATTCATGAAACATTTATTGAGCCTCAGTTTCTAAAGCTCTTATTGTCTAAAAATCACTCCTTTTCATGTTCTGGCTTGTGTTCTCAAATATTTTTTGTGTATGTTCATAAAGACTTCACTCTATTCCTAGATTATAGGCCACTGTGACAGTAGTGATTGTGTCATTTCTGTAGTTTCTACAACATCTAGTAAAGTGCTTTTTGTATAGCAGCTCTTCAGTAAATACTTATTGACTGGTTATTTCCCACTTACTTGGTAGTTTGATAAGCTAAAGGGAATAACCTCTCTTCCATTTATTGTTCCTGCTTTTTAAAAAAAATTCATAGCATATTTCTGATTGTTGCTTAACTTCTTTATTCCTATCTTTGCAGATTTATACTTTTTATTTATTTTATTCATTACCAATGTAATACATGCATATTAATATGCATTCAGTAATACACACAGCAAATAAAAAGTGAGAGCCACCCTTTATGTCCTGTCCTCAATCCCACTCTATAGATGTAACCATTTTAAACCTCTATAACCTTAAATATATAGATGGAATAACATTATTGCACAACTTGCTTATCTAGAGATAAGCAAGATAAGTTGTTAATTTTAGTTGATAATTATGGCTAAAGAATAGTCTGTGGCTGTTTTTCAGTGTTTTTCAGTGGCTAAAGAATAGTCTGTGATGTGGAGGATTTAACCATTCTTTTTCTTTCTTCTTTTTATTTTTTTTTTACAAGAACTTATCTGTTTGCTGTTTGTGCTGCAGTATCATATTACTCTGATCTTAATTATTTCTTTTCCCCTAACATCTCTTTAAATATCCATATCTATCTTAATGCTTTTAACTATAATATATTCTTTGGGTAAGTGTCATGAAAATGGCCACAGCAAAACTAACACTATGCATCAAAGTATGATTTCCTTTAATAAAATAAGTGCTTTTTAAAGTTTTAGGTACAGATGGATGGAAAGTGACACTAAAATTATTTTGACTTTGGGCTTAAATAGTATATCACTATGTGACTTAAAATAAATCCTGCCTGGGATTTTTAAATTCTCTTTGAATGTCACTCATCTCATTAGAGTTGCTCTGTAGTCAGCCTACAAAGAAAGATTTATAAAGACCTGGGATAATGTTTAGTTAGAACAGACTAAAGAAGGCAGAAAGTAGTCATTCTTTAATAGCTACCTAATCAGTTGTTTGCAGGAGAAAAATAATTGCACTCTATGTTTGTAATGTTTAAAGGTTATAAAAACTCTGATCCTCACAGTACAATAATCTTATTTTAAATTGGTATCTGCCTTTTGTATATGAGAAAACAGATTCAAGGAAGTTGCTCAAAGTAACATGGCTTTTAAGTGGCAGAGTTGGGATTAGAACTCAGTACTTCTGCCTTCAAGCCTGACACTCTTAAATGAAGTATCACAGCTAAAGGCAACCCCTCCACTCCACTGAAGTGAACTGGGGTAGGTGCTTGTGTTTTGTGGTGGTTTGGCCAATCTAAAACAGATTTGCTGGGAGGCTAGAATGGGTCTCTGGTTTCTGGGAGAGGCCATGTCTGCTTATAGGTGTGCTGGAGCCAGTGTAGTCCTGGATTCGTCCATGTTTTTGCACTGTTCTTCATTGACAAACTCCTGAACAGGCTGCAGAATGCCATTCTTGGAGACCTAGAACTTGAATCCCAGACCCCTTTTAGAGTAGGCCCCAAACCCAAGGTGTGGTTAGAACCAGGTTAGAGAATGGAACTGAGGGGACTTTGAGAGCACTCTCTGAGATGCCAAAATCCCTTCAGAGACTTTCAACAAAGCTTCAGCGTAGACAATTCATTAGCTATCATAATACACCCAGAGAGGGGGAGGAGGAGCCTGTTTCCTTTCGTCAGAGGAGGCCTGTCTTGAGAAGGCAGAAGAGCTGAAACAGAACTACACCATGCACACTTGAAAAAATGCATGTAATCATCATTGAGATAAATCTTTGTGTATCTCTCAGTGACCTAAGAGGTATGCTATTCTCTTCTGGGAGTTTATTTCCTTACAATTGTTGGAAAACCAGGCTGTGGCCTTCTTTGCCTGGTCATTATGAATCTTCTTGGAAGAGTAGACTCAGGGTAAACCCTATGAGGTATAGATTCAAAAGGAACTGCAGGCCAGGCTTAGCCAAGTTAAAATCATAGGTGAGACTAAACGTAACCTAAAACTATTAGAAAATAAATGCTGTTGTTTCATAGAACATTTGTAGAAGCAAATGAATGGCAACCCAGTCCAAAGGTCAGGATTTTCAACCACTTGCAGCAGAAAACTTACACTTATTAAATGTCTTCACTTGGGGCTTTTGTGTTAGTGGATGACTGAGGTCTTTTGTTTCTTTTGTTTTCCTCATGGCAATAAAGTTGAAATTTAGCAAGCTTTCAAAATGAAATTTCTCAAAGAAGTTATAACCACAGGTTTTAAGTTTTCATCACCTAAATGTGGAACAGAGCGATTGAATCTTGGGGGGAGGGGAAAAGAGCTGAAGACACATGTGGTGTGTATCAAGAATCTGTGTAAATCAGGAAGGTGTGGTAAGGGGGATTTCCTGCGTTACAGACCTGCTGAAATAATGCTCCCCCACCTTCCATCAATAAATTCCAAATGAAGGCGCTGGCCTCTCTGACACCTTGCAGAGGTGGTTTGCCCCTTACCTGACACCGAGTTTTCCTGAAGCTGCAGTCAACAGTTTGCAGCTAGGAAAAAACTCATCCTTAGGGACAATGTGTTCTTTGATTTTGGCAGTTACATACCCATAGGATGGGGACGGACTAGGACATCTGAGCCTGTTTTGTTTTTGTCTTAACTTTTAACAAGGAAATATTCTTTATTCGGGGTTTGCTGTTGCAAGGGGTCAGCCATCATTCGTTGTGTCTAGTGGAGACTCACAGGCAGGCAGAGGAGTGGGGAGTTTTTATAATGAAAGAAGTGAAAATCTTCAGACATGCCCCGATTGAAGGCTGTTGTCACGAGGAGGCTGCAGGGAGGAAACCAGAAGCAGAATCCTGTTGTGCTCAGTTAGGTGTGCATATTTGGCTTTCTCCAGTTGATCTTAAGTCAGAAGTGGAGTGAGCCTGATTTTTTATTTTTTAATCATTGCTATAAGGGTATTCATTTCCAGGTTTCCAGATATGATAATAATAACTGTGATTTATTGGGCACCGAAAATGTTCCCAGCACTGAGCCAGGAACTTTTCAAAGGGCATCATATTTGGTCTTTACAACCCCATGAGGCAGGTACTATTAATTGTCCCATTGGATGGACACTTACAGAGGTTAATTAGGGGTTCCCAACTCTGGCTGCCATAGTATTAGGTAGGGGAGCTTTAAGAAATTCTGGATTTCAGGCCAATTAAATCACTCTCTGGGGTGGAGCCGAGGCATAGTGATTTTTTTTTGAGTCAGAATCTCATTCTGTCTCCCAGGCTAGAGTGCAGTGGCACACTCACGGCCACCCCAGCGTCGACGCTTCCTCCTCAGCCTTCCAAGTAGCCGGAACTACAGGTGCATGCTACCATGCCTGGCTAATTTTTTTTTGACATATTGTAGGGACGAGGTCTCACCAAGTTGCCCAGGCTGGCCTTGAACCCGCGGGCTCAGGCAATCCCTCACCTCGGCCTCCCAAAGTGCTAGGATTACAGGCTTGAGCTACCACGCCTGGCTGTGATTTTTAAAAATTTCCCCAGGTAGTTCTGAAGTGCAGAGAACCTCTGAGTGAAGTGATTTGCCAGCTGGCCTGTAGTGGAGTTCAGATCTGGAGCCCAGTCTGAATCTAAATCTAAAACCAGTCATAGCCATCTCTATGGCCTAAACTTTTAATGTGCACGTGAGTCACCTGGGTATCTAGTTAAAAATGAGATGCTGCATTTCTGACAATCTTCTCAGTGATGCCTTCCACACTCAGAACAGCAAAGCTTTGATACTGGATGCTCTTATTAGTACTTGCGGTATCCAGAAGAAGAAAACGTTCCCTAAAAGGCAGGATCAAGGCGAGAAGCTGGGGCAGGGGGGTCTCATTCATTTCGCTCCAGTGATGGTGGACAGGGTCACAGGCTGATTGATTGTATATAGACTTCTCCGTGTTTGCCCTTGGCTGTCCTAGGTTTTCCTAGGGCTTATATCACCTACTGTGGGTCATTTCTCTGTTCTTGAGAACCCTTGCCACTTCAAGACTGTGGTAAAACTAGTGAAAGTTCACTTTGTTGAAGCGTTTTCACCTGCCAGGTAAAGATATGGTTCTAATTGCTAAATTGGACTGCTGTTAAACCCTTTCTTCCTTTTCTTAAAGGGGTCTAAAAGAGGAGTTTGCATAGATGAGAAATTATAAGAAATCCATGAATTTTCTCAGTTAAGTGTTCATTCAGTGAGGTACCTCCTATGTACCAGCATTGCAATATGCTTCCTTTAAAATAAATGAGACATTTATTTAAAATAATCTTTGCTCTGATAGAACTTACACTTTAGTGGGGAAAAAATGACATATGAAATAGATGATGATATAGTAGAAATATGAACAAATTACAAAGGAAGAAGCAGCAAACTTTACCTGAAGTAGTTAAGGAAGACCTCACAGGTGTTACTAGACACATTTTCTGTCATATTTATGATTGTTGTAAATGTTTATAAGAGTTTAAATTATTAGACCATTGTTGGGGTTTTTAAAAAGTTTCATCCACATTTCAGAATGGTTTAATAATTTTGTGATTAAGGGTCCAGGTTATTCTCATCAATTGCAGGCCTGAGAAATTCAGATTAAATGTACTTTCTTCTGGAAACAGCAATAATGTCAGTGACATTACCAGCCTACATTTATTGAGCACTTCCAAGGTGCTAGGCACTGTACTAAACACTTTACAAGCATTGGTCTCATTTAATTGTCTTTTTAAAAACAGCTTTATTGAGATATAATTCACATCATATACTACTATTCACATACCATTTGAAGTTTACAATTCAATGACTTTTATTATATTTACAGAGTTCTACCACCATCACGACAGTCAATTTTAGAACATTTTCATTACCACAAAAGGTCATACCTTCTTAGCCATTTCCTCCTAACTCTCCCATTACCCAGCCCTAGGCAACTACTAATCTACCTTCTGTCTCTGTAGGGTTGCTTACTTTGGATATTTCATATGAGTGGACTTATACAATATTTAGTCTTTTGTGACTAACTTTTCTTTTTTTTCCTTCACCACTATAGTAAAGAAGAGTGACTGACTTCTTTAACTTAACATAATGCTTTCTTTTTTATTTATTTTTTATTTTTTTTTATTATGGGATTATGGGGTACAGTTAGGGGTTAGGCATACAAAAATGCTTCGTTCAGGCACCCTTGATGATAAGAGGTGTCTCCCCATCCCCAGACAGATATTTATCACTATTAATCCCATTGCCCCGCCCCCCATAGTTTCCCACCACTGTCAGTCATTTTCTTGTGGTAGTACGTTGGATGATCAAGGTCTACTATATGAGTGAGAACATGTGATACTTAGTTTTTTGTTTCTGTGAGAGGTCACGCAGTATTATGGACTCTAGTTC
>CAUYQG010102581.1:0-10244 GCA_963574415.1 Tarsius wallacei
TCTTTTGCCCACTTTTTAATAGGGCTGTTTGGTTTTTTCCTTTTGGCATGTTTAAGTTCTTTGTAGATCCTGTATGTTAGGCCTCTGTCAGATACACAGTTGGCAAATAATTTTTTCCCATTCTGTGGGCTGTCTCCCCACTCTCTTGGTTTCTTTTGCTTTGTAGAAGCTTTTCAGTTTGATGATGTCCCACTTGTCTATCTTACTTCTTATGTCATAGGCTTTTGGGATTATGATCAGGAATTGGTTATCTATTCCAATGTCTATAAGGGTATCTCCTGTGTTTTCCAAGATTCTTATAGTTTGAAGAAAACAGTGTGGTGATTTCTAAAAGATCTAGAAATTGACATTCCATATGACCTAGCAATCCCCCTTCTGAGAATATACCCAGAGGAACTCAAATTATTCTCCAAAATAATACCTGTGCATGCATGTTTATTGCAGCACTATCCACAATAGCAAAAATATGGAAACAAATATGCTGCCCATCAAAAGTGGACTGGATTTTAAAATGTGGTACATATATACAGTGGAATATTACGCAGCAATAAAGAAAGACAAAATTATGGATATCACAGCAACTTGGATGGCCTTAGAGTCTATCATACTCAGTGAGTGATCTATCACAGAAACAAAGAACTTAATACCACATGTTCTCACTCATGAGTGGATCCTGAACATTTATCATAATACTACGAGAAAGGGATTAGCAGTAGCAGAACACTGCCAGGGGTCGAGGGGGGAACATAACATCACTAAGGGTAACTGATCCTAAACCAGGTGAAGTGATGACAAACGAGAGGCCCAAACTTTACGTATACATAGACCATTTACATACTAAATCCTGACTTGTACCCCACATCTTTAAAATAAATGTTTAAAAAATGACATTAGTACACAGAGACGACAGACCATGTGAAGACACAGGGAGAAGACAGTCATCTGCAAGCCAAGGAGGGAGGTTCAGAAGAAAATCTTGCCAACATCTTGATCTTGGGCTTCTAACCCCAAGAATTTGTGAGAAAATAAATTTCTGTTGTTTAAACAAAAAAGCACTATCTCTTCCTCCCCTACAATGTCATCCTTTAGTTAGCTACTCACAACTCTAAAGATTACCCTAAATGGCCTTCCCCTTACAGCTGCTTGCTTCTGTAGGCTTGGGGAAAAGGTGGCATTTAGAATAGCAGAGCTAACTTGGCCATCATCGATTAAAGCCTGAAAGCAGCACCTCTGCATTGCACCACTCCAAGAATTATTTCCCATTGTATTCTGAAGTTGGGCAACACTTGTCTCACCTCAGTTTGGTGAGGAAGAAAATTGGAAGCCATAGCCTCTGTCATCAGCTTTGTAATCCTACTTGTCAATCAACATCCTGTTCCCCATCCAAGTATATATTATATATCAAAAAGCCATTAAGCATTTGAGCCTGCAGATTTAGGGAGAGATCAGGTGGAGAATAAATTTGACAGTAATCAACATATAAATAGCATTAAAAACCACTGGACTAAATTAAACCACCAAAGGTATATGTAAAGATGGAGGGCTAAGATTAACCTCAGAACATTCATTTTAGAGGTTTAGAAGAAAAGAAAAATTTAAGTATACAGAGAAAGAGTGAGCAGGAAGAAAGAAAGAGAACAAGGAAGGGGGTGTCTCATAGAACTCAAGAGAAGAAAGTATTTCAAGATGGAAAGAATGAGCAACTGTATCAAAAACTGCCAAGAAACAGTTTTGACTAAAAACTGACAATAAATTTTGCAAAGTAAAGGTCAATAGTAACCTTGATAGACTAGGTGGAAGAAAAACCTAATTGAAGGGGGTTAAGGAGATAATAAAATTTTAAAAGGTAAGGCAGCTGATATGGCATATGGCAACTAGTATAGCATAAAAATGTCACCAAAGGCCACAGTTTTGACAGGTTATGGCTTGCCTCGTGGGAGATGAAAGACTATCTATTAAAATATATAAGAAGAAAATATTTATTTTAGAAACAGTTTAAAGAAAAACAAGGAGAACCAGGCCAGGCATAGTGCCTCATGCCTATGATCCCAGCACTTCAGGAGGCCGGGATGAGAGGATTACTTGAGACCAGGAGTTTGAGACCAGCCTGGGCAGTATAGTGAGACTTCATCTCTACAAAATAATAATAATAATATTTATTTATTTCCGGGCATGGTTGCCTGCACCTGTAGTCTCAGCTACTTGGGAAGCTGAGGAAGAAGAATAGCCTGGGCAACAAAGTACGGCCTCAACTGAAAAAATAAAAATTAAAAAAGAGTCAAGCAGAAAACTTGAAAATGAAAAATAGTTACTGAAGTTGAAGTAACAGATAACATATTAATATTTATAGTTACATAACTATATATAAATAACGGTTAAATATATCAACCACAGTTTAAAAGACAGTAAACTGAAAGATAGAACTAAAGCAATCTCAGCTGGGCTCAGTGGCTCAGCCTGTAATCCCAGCACTTTGGGAGGCTGAGGCTAGTGGACTGCCTGAGCCCATGGGTTCGAGACCCACCTGGGCAACTTGGTGAGAACTTGTCTCTACAATAAATCAAAAATTAGCCAGGTGTGGTAGCGCATGCCTGTAGTTCCAGCTATTTGGAAAGCTGAGGCAGAAGGATCTCTGGAAACCAGCAGGTCAAGGCTGCGGTGGCCGGGAGCGTGCCACTGCACTCCATTCTGGGCGACAGAGTGAGACTCCAACTCAAAAAAAAAAAAGAACTGAAGCAATCTCTCTAAATAGTACACATAAAAGAAGAGATTGAAAATATGGGAAAGAAGAGCTATGAATAGAATAGATCAGGTATAATAGGAATCTGATAAGAGAGAATTCAGAAAATGAATGTCAGGTAATACTTTAAAAGATAGTAATTGATAATTTTCCACAGGAAAAGAGACATAAGTCCTCAGATCAAAGGAGTCCACTAAGAGCTGAAATTAGATAACTTGAAAACAGACAAATGTATACATAAACACACATGTGCCAAAACACATCATAGTAAACTGATAAACAGGCGTAAAAAGAAAATTCATAATCATAAAGACAACCAGAGAAGCAGAACATCTGCAAGAAATCATGTTATCAATAAACTCCTCATTAGCAATAAAATGTGGCAGAATACAATAGAACAATAAAATATCATCAAAGAACTGAAAGAAAATTACTGTAAGCCCATATGCTACAACCAGATGAATTATTACTTATGAGTGAGAATAAAATGAAGTAATTTTCACATATTCACGAAAGAATATAGGGCCAGGTGCATGCTGATGCCTGTAATCTCAGCACTTTGGGAGGCTGAGGCAAGAGGATTGCTTGAGCCCAGGAGTTCAAGACCAGCCTAGGCAACACAGTAAGAACTACAAAAAAAATTGTTTTTAATTAGCCAAGTGTGATGGCAAATGCCTAGAGTCCCAGCTACTTGAGAAGCTGGGGCAATAGGATGTCCTGAGCCCAGGAGGTCAAGGCTGTGGTGAGCTGTGATCAAGCCACTGCACTCCAGCCTGAGCAACAGAATGAGACTCCAATTTAAAAAAAGAAAAAAGATCACTGATGCTCCCTAAACAGATCCTAAATGAAATAATTATTGAAGGGACTTACTTCAGTGAAAATAAAAATTCAAAAAGGAGTTAGAACAAAGAAACATATGTAAGAAAATAAATCAACAAAACATGATGACAAATCTGAAATGTTGACTGTAAAGAAGAAAAAGAGGAGGAGGAGCAGGAAGAAAAGAAGCAAGAAGAAAAGGAGAAGGAGAAAGTAAAAGAGAAATACATTATTGTGTTTTAAAATGACTACACCTAAAGCATTAGAAAAAAATAACTTTAGAGACAGGGCTGGTTTTCATAAATAAAGGCAATTTGACAAAAGACAGCAATACTGATTAACTTTTTACTTTTTGACTGGGAGCGGTGGCTCAAGCCTATAATCCCAGCACTTTGGGAGGACAAAGGTGAGAGGATCGCCTGAGCCCATGAGTTCAAGACCAGCCTGGACAACTTGGCAAGCCCTCGTCTCTAAGATAAATAGATTAGATAGATAGATAGATAGATAGATAGATAGATAGATAGATAGATAGATAGATAGACAGATAGATAAATTAGCCAGGCGTGGTAGCATGCACCTGTAATTCCGACCTTGGAAGGCTGAAGCGGAAGAATCACAGAAGCCCAGCAAGTCGGCAAGTTGATGCTGGGGTGGTCGTGAGCGTGCTACTGCACTCCAGCCTGGATGACGGAGTGAGACTTCGACTCAAAAAAAAATCTTTTTTTTAAACAAAACACTTTTTACTTTGTTAAAAACGTATATATTTGAATATTAAGGTCAAAAAATAAAAGACAATTGTTAATATAATAGAAATGCAACATTCTGAATCCATGAGGAAAATAAAGAAAGAAAAGTGCATTAATTCAAAAATAAGAAAAGAGAAAAAAGAGAACAAATAAAACCTTTTTTTTTTTTTTAAGTTGGAGTCTCACTCTGTCGCCCAGACTGGAGTGCAGTGGCCGCAGCCTCGACCTGCTGGGCTCTGGCGATCCTTCCGCCTCAGCCTTCCAAGTAGCCGGAACTACAGGCGTGCGCTACCATGCCCTGCTAATTTTTTGATTTATTGTAGAGATAAGGTCTTCCCAAGTTGCCCAGGAGGGTCTCGAACCCGCGGGCTCAGGCAATCCACTCACCTCAGCCTCCCAAGGCGCGGGATTACAAGCTGAGCCACCGAGCCCGGCTAAAAGCTATTTTTTAAAGAGCATCTAAAAAAATCTAAATATGTCACTCAAAACAATGAACACAATAATGGGCTAAACTCACAGGCTAAAAGACACTCTCAAGTGTAATGAGAAATTTTAAAAATTTTCTTTCTATAAAAATATGTAAGAAAGATAGCTAAATTATATTAAGAACTATAACTAAAATACAACGGCACACAGAAAAATTGAAATGAAGAAATTTTAAAACATACCAGGCGCATATATAATTGTGCACATATCAGATAAAATGGAACACAAATAAAATGAGACAAAGAATGATATTCAATATTGATAGCAGAAATTTTTTAAAGACTATGTAATGATAATCTTATAACATAGACTTCGAAATCCAAAAAAAAATCGACAAAATAGCAAAGAAGAAATCAATACATCTAAAATTCAATGGGGAGATTTTTATAAAACTTATCTCATAAAATAAACAGATAAAACAGCCAAAAAATTAGAAAGACTAGAGAAGCTTTGACACAGTTTTAGAAAGCTTGGTCTAATAGATGTACAGAGAACCTTCCACCCAAAAAGCACAGATGGAAAATGTATTAATTTGACCATCAACATCCTCAACTAGAGTTTCAACTAATTCCAAAATATACTTTTAACATAATACAGATCACATTTTCTGAGCAGAAGGCAACAAAATTAAAAATAAATAACAAACACTAATATATACATATCTAGAAACTAAAAAGCATACTTCTAAATAATTCCCAGGTTACAAAGAAAATTGTGAGAAAAATTAAAGCATAGAAATAAGTGAGAATAAAATCATTACTATATCAAAACACTTAGAAAGAAACAAAAAGGCATGAACATGCTAGAAACAAAAAAGAAACTTAAAGATACAGCAATATTTATTTAAAACCATAAGAGAATTCACTTAAAAATATATATAAAAATACTGCAAAATGAACATTTTGCTGGCCTAGCCAGATCAGTCATTTTGCCTGGGCATTTAGCATTACACATGACAGTCTGAAAAACCTTGTATCCTGAGAAGAACTGAGGGAAGTAGAGAAGTGAACAGAGAAAAGGAAAAACAGCAGAAAGGGAGGGAGGGAGGTACAACTATTATGTTTATAGCCTTATGTGTTCATAAATTGATCAATAGTTCTGTTTAGCACAGAAACCTAAAATAAAGCCTTAAGTCCATTTTCTCTAAACTGGTCACTTTCCAATGGAAGCAATTTTAGTGCTGATATTTACAATGTTGATATGTACAAATATGTGACCCTTGCTAATATATAATTATAATAGGGAGCTATTTTTCCACCAATGAAAATTAGCAAACTAACCACAGCCTTATATAGATTGTTTCCCTCAAATTCCTGCTCTCTTATTCAGTGAGCCAAGTCTGAAAACAGGATTCCCTTGCAAGCATTGCATCTTAAAAGAAGAAAATTGGTTTTCAGTGTTTAATTTGCCTCCAGTTTTTACTTAACGAATACATACAGACCTTTAAAAAATATCGGCATGAAAGATCTGAATAAATGAAGAGATGAACTGATTTAAAAACAGGCAGGACAATTCAACAATATAAAAATGCCAGTTTTTTTTAAGAAGACTGACCAAAGACATCACACACCAGTTCTCTTCAGAGGGAAGATTAAAGTTGCTGGCAAATGTCCAAGTTTTGAGTGGAAAATTAAGAGGAAACTGGAACCATGAGAGCCCACACAAGAGAGCTGGGGCACACAGAGAAAAAGAAAACAGAGTTCTTTAAATGAGACTGACCCTTGAAGAGCTCAGAGCCAACCAGAAAAGGTAGGTGGAAATACTCCTCCGGCAATCTGCTGGCTGCTAAACACTTGGGGAGCCTCTCTGCTCTGGGGGCCCAGAGCTATAGCCGTCAGTGGCTACTGGAGATCTTCTCAGGAAGGAAGAGCTGGGTGGCCAAGCTGCAGAGCATGGGGCTCTCTCCTCTAGGCCCAGATCAAAAAGGTGGGCACCATACTGGTTTCCCATCTAAGGGGATACTGCCCTGCCTAATGATCCTCCGAGAACACTGCCCTGCCCAGCAATCATCAGCCCACAAATCACTGCACCACCAGACAACTCGCAGACTTCCCCCACAACCTACGCTGTCAAGCACAGGGGACCAGCAGGCCCCCCGGAGTAGTGGGTTCCCTGGAGACCTGGCCCTTGGCCCAGGAACCCCTAAGGGAGGGGGGAAGCCACCCTGCTGAAGCACTCTTTAGGACAAACGGAACATGGCCGAAAAAGAGCTCGAAGAGGGGACCAACTTTCTAACCCCACTCCCCAGTGCAGTTGTAAATGTGGCAGCAGTTCTTCCCACTCTGGAGCCTGAAAAGCAGCACATAAAGAAACCGGCGTCTTCTCTTCTCCAGCGGCTCCACTCCCTCCAAAGACGTGTGCAGCGGGGAGGGTACTTTCTGGGGTTTTTTGGTGCCCCGCCAGGCTGTGGGCCAGCACACAAAGAACAAAAAGCCCACCTGCCAGCTCTTACTCTTAAACGCCGTCTACTGGACTATATCCTGAACTACATCATCAAACAAAAATTCATAACAAGCAACATCTGAGGAAGTCACCACACCATCTGCAACAAAGGAACTCATACAGAGCTGTGGTCATCTGAAAGCACCCAGAAACAAAGCTAACTGACCATACATAACGTAAACAACAGTGACACCCGAGGGGGGAAAAATCAAAAAGTCCCATCCAAACGAGAGCAAATTCAAAAAAGAAATGTCAGCTCCCCCAGAAAAGGAACCAACATAAAAACTCCAGCAAGCACAAAAAGCCAGAGTTTTTAATACCTCCAAAGGATTACACCAACTCCCCAGCAATGGATCATAATCAGAAAGTCCAAGATGATAAATACATAATTCAGAACGCAGATGGCAAAGAAACTCAATAAGATCCAGATAAAGCAGAAATCGAAAACAAAGAAGTCACAAAAACAATCTAAGAATTGAAAGACTGGACATGCCATACTAAGAAACTCCAGAGGAAATGAATAAATTCCTAAAAACACACAACCTCCCAAGATTGAAACAATCAGAAAGTAAAACCCTGAACAGACCAATAACAAGTCATAAAATTGAATCCATAATAAAAATCCTACCAACCAAAAGAAGTCCTGGACCAGATGGATTCACAGCCAAATTCTACCAGACATAAAAGGAAGATTTGGTATCAATCATACTAAAGCTATTTTTAAAAATCGAGGAGGTACACCTCCCTAACTCATTTTACAAAGCCAGTTATCATTCTGATTCCAAAATCTGTCAAAGACACAAGAAAATTACAGGCTGATATCCCTAATGAACACAGATGCAAAAATCTTCAACAAAATACTAGCAAAGCATATCAACAGTACATCAAAAAGATCATTCACCATGATGAGGTGAGCTTTATTCCTTGGAGTCAGGGTGGTTCAACATATGCAAATCAATAAACCTGATCCACCACCTAAAAGAACCCAAACAAGAACCACATGATCATCTCAATAGATGTTTAAAAAAAAAAAAACACTTGATAAAAGCCAAATCCCTTTATGACAAAAACCCTCAATCACCTAGGCATTGAAGGAACACACCTCAAAATAACAAGAGCCATCTATGACAAACCCACAATCATCTTCATACTGGCAGAATTTGGAAGCATCCCCACTAAGAACTACAACAAGACAAGGATATCCACTCACACTACCCCTATTTAACATAGTACTGGAAGGGCTAGCCAGAGCTATCAGGCAAAAGAAAGAAAGAAAAGGTATCTAAAAGAGAAAGTCAAATTATCTCTCATTGCAGATGATATGATTTTATATCCAGATAACCCTAAAGATTTCACCAAAAGATGCCTAGACCTGATAAATAACTTCAGTTAACAAGATACAAAAATCAATGTTCAAAAATCAGTAGCATTTCTTTACCCCAACAATATCCAAGCTGAGAAACAAATCAAGAACACAATCCCATTTACATTAGAAAAAAAAAAATCTGGGAATACATTTAACCAAGGAGGTGAAAGATCTCTATGACAACTACAAAACACTGTTGAAAGGAATCAAAGATGACACAAATGGAAAATCATCCCATGCTCATAGACTGGAAGAATCAATACCATGAAAATGTCCATACTGCCCAAGGCAATCTACAGATTCAATACAATCCTTATTAAACTACCAGTGTCATTTTTCACAGAGTTAGAAAAAACAATCCTAAAATTCATATGGAACCTAAAAAGAGTCCGAATAGCCAAAGCAATTCTAACCAAAAAGAACAAAAACGGAGGCATCACATCACCAAACTTGAAACTTTACTACAAGGTTACAGTAATCAAGCAGCATAGTACTGGTTCAAAAATAAACTTGTAGACTAATGGGACAGAATGGAGAGCCAATAAATAAAGCCACTTATCTACAACCAACTGATCTCTGACAAAGCCAACAAAAATAAATGCTGGACAAAAGACAGCCTATTGACATTCAATGGTACTGGGAAAACTAGCTAACCATATGTAAAAGAATGAAGCTGGACTCCTTCCTCTCAACACATACAAAAATTAACTCAAGATAGATTAAAGACTTAAATGTAAGACCTCAAACTATAAAAACCCTAGAATAAAACCTAGAAAACAATCATCTGGACATTGGCCTAGGCATCAAATTTATATCCAAATCCTCAAAAGCAAATGGAGCAAAAACTAAAACTGACAAGTGGAACCTAATTAAACAAAAGAGCCTCTACACAGCAAAAGAAACTATCAATAGAGTAAACAGAAAACCTAAAGAATAGTAGAAAATATTTGCAAACTATGCATCTGACAAAGTACTAATATCCAGACTATAAAGAGCTTAAACAAATTGACAAGAAAAAAAACAGCTCCATTAAAAAGAGGGCAAAGAACATGAACAGACATTTTTCAAAAGACATACAGACAGCCAACAAGCATATGAAAAGATGCTCAACATCATTACTTACCAGAAAGATGCAAATCAAAATCATGAGATACCATCTCACACCATTCAGGATGCCTATTATTAAAAAGTCAAAAAACATCAGATGTTGGTGAGGGTTGCTGAGAAAAGGGAATTCTCACACACTGTTGGGAATGTAAGCTAGTTCAGTCCCTGTGGAAAGCAGTTTGGAGATTTCTCAAATAACTAAAAATAGATTTACCATTCAACCCAGCAATCCCAGTACAGGGTATATACACAAAGGAATATAAATCATTCTACCAAAAAGACACCTACACTCCTGTGTTTATCACAGCACTATTCACAATAGCAAAGACAAGGAACCATCCTAGGTGTCCATCAGTGGTGAACTGGATAAAGAAAATGTAGCTGGGCTCGGTGGCTCAGCCTGTAATCCCGCGCCTTTGGGAGGCTGAGGTGAGTGGATTGCCTGAGCCCGCGGGTTCGAGACCCGCCTGGGCAAGCGAGACCTCATCTCTACAATAAATCAAAAAAAATTAGCCGGGCGTGGTAGCGTGCGCCTGTA
>CAUYQG010102582.1:0-36813 GCA_963574415.1 Tarsius wallacei
GGGGAAGAGAGGTGGAATTAACGGGGTTGTCAATACCTGTCTGGGGACAAGGGGGACACATCTCATCAACAAGAGTACCTGCACAATGCATATTTGTGTAACTAACCCTTATCTGTAACCCACAATTTTAAAATTAAAAATATGTATCTAAAATTAATAAAAATTAATAAACAAATACTATAGACAAAAAGCAAAATGAACATGATGGAGAGCATGAAGAGGGCTTTACAATTTTATATTAAGATGAAATCTAACAGATTTTTTTTTTCGAGTCAGAGTCTCACTCTGTCATCCAGGCTGGAATGCAATGGAACAGCACAGTCACCGCAGCACAGTCACCTGCTGGACTCAGGCGATCTTTCCACTTCAACCTTCCAAATAGTTGAACCCACAGGCATGTGTCAATACACCCAGCTAACTTTTGATTTATTGTAGAGATGAGGTCTCACCATGTTGTTCAGGATGATCTTGAATCCAGAGAGATCAGGCAATCTTCTCCCCTCTGCCTCCCAAAGTACTGGGATTACTGGCATGAACCACCACCCCCAGTGTCATCTGACAGACATAAAGGAGACAAGAGAGTTAAGCACATAAATCAAACCTGGGGAACAGTATCCAAAGCAGAGGAAGCAATTGGGCCAAAGGCTCTAACGCAGGAGTTTGCCACTATTTCATAATACTACTATAATTTAATCAAAATATTCCAATATTGCACATTTATGTCTTCTAGTGTTACTTATTTTTATGTTGAAATTTTTAAACTGGTATAGGTATTTCTCTCTTGTTTGTTCTACATTATTTTCTTTGGACTAGTTCTTAAGATGAAATTCATTTTTATGCCAGCATAGTTTTCTGTTTACATCAGTGTTTAAAATTACTGTTACACAAAAAATATACATCAGATAAAACTTAATATGTTTTATTATTTGGTAAACAAGTTGGTTCTCAAAAAAACATAATAAAAAATAGAGTGCCACTAATTCTACTGTTACTGTTGTCATTACTACTAACATTTGAGTTCTTACTATACGCCAAACCTGTTCTCTATTTTGTGTGTGAATACATTTGATTCTTTCAATACCCTGTGGAGTAAGTCTATTTATTGATCCTATTTTAAGAAATTGGGCTGGGTGCAGTGGCTCACGCCTGTAATCCTAACATTTGGGAAGCCAAAGCAAGAGTATTGCCTAAGCCTAGGAGTTTGATACCAGACTGGGCAACATGGTGAGATCTTGTCTCTACAGAAAATAAAAAAATTAGCCAGTCATGGTGGCATGCACCTGTAGTCCCAGCTACTCAGGAGGCTGAGGTGAAAGGATCCCTGGTGCCCAGGAGGTCAAGGCTGCAGTGAGCCAGAATCATGCTACTGCACTCCAGCCTGGGTGACAGGGTGAGACTCTAACACTAAATTAAAAAATATAATAAAAAATAAAAATACATTATTTGGAAAGATGACTTGGCACAGTGGCTCATGCCTGTAATCCCAGCACTTTGGGAGGATGAGGCTGGAGAATCACTTGAAGCCAGGAGTTCGAGACCTGCCTAGGCAAAATAGTGAGACCTCATCTCCACCAAAAAAAAACACAAAAAAACATGAGCCTGCACAGCGGCGTGTACCTGTGGTCCCAGCTACTTGGGAGGCTGAAGTGGAAGGGTCACCTGAGCCTGAGCCCAGCCTGGGCAACAGAGTAAGACCCAACTCAAACAAAAAAAAAAAGAAACGGAGGGCTTCCCCAAAGGTAGTGAGTTATTTTAATTGATTGTTCACTGTCATTAAATATTGAACTCCTTGTTTTACTCTTTTCCTCCTCCTCACTGTTGTGCTTGACTAGTCAAAAAATAAAAAGAAGAAGACATTAAAGCACAGAGAAGTTAAGTAACTTCCTCAAGACCACAGGGAGTATACAGTGGAGGAGTCATGTTTCAAATCCAAGCAGTGAGACACTACAGCTTATGTTCCTAACTCTATATATGGTTTGAAATAATCTTGCCCTCTTTATAAAAACCTGTGATAGTTACTTATATCTTTTCCTTTTGTAATTTGGTATTTGAGAATAATAAATTGCATGAATCATAAGACTATGTCATGTACAAAAAAATTTAATCATTGGTCCATGCATTGTCCTGTTATTTCACAGATTTACTTTAATAATAATATTAAAATGAACAATCTCACTGCCCAAGAACTAGAACATTACCAAAAACAAAGTTATTAAATGCTTCTCTCTATTCTCTCTCTTGGTCACTTCTGGACATGTGCAAAGTTTCAAGAATTAACAAATATCCTGAATTTTATGTGCACAAAAACAATACATTCAGTTTTGCTTGTTACCAAAGTTAAAGTTAATATTGGCCAGGCTCAGTAGCTCAGCCTGTAACCCAGCACTTTGGGAGGCCAAGGGGAGTGGATTGCCTAAGCCTGCGGGTTCAAGACCAGCCCAGGAACTTGGCGAGACCTCATCTCTACAATAAATCAAAAATCAGCCAGGCGTGGTAGCGTGCACCTGTAGCTCCAGTTACTTGGAAGGCTGAGGTGGAAGGATGCATGAGCCCAGCAGGTCAACACGGAGGTGGCCATGAGCATGCGTGCCACTGCACTCCAGCCTGGGCGACAGAGTGAGACTCCAACTCAAAAAAAAAAAAGTTAATACTTAAAAAAAACAAAAAAAAAATCTTTTTAAAGTTGGAGTCTCACTCTGTCACCCAGACTAGAGTGCAGTAGCCGCTCCCAGCCACCGCAGCCTCCATCTGCTGGGCTCCGGCAATCCTTCCGCCTCAGCCTTCCAAGTAGCTGGAACTACAGGCGTGCGCTACCACACCCGGCTAATTTTTTGATTTATTATAGAGATGAGGTCTCACCAAGTTGCCCAGGTGGGTCTCAAACCCGCGGGCTCAGGCAATTCACTCACCTCAGCCCCCCAAGGTGCGGGATTACAGGCTGAGCCACCGAGCCCGGCTTAAAAAGATATTTTTAAAGGTATCTTACAATTTGTCACATTCTAGGGTTCCTTCTTCCCCTCAATACTATTACTAAGATTTATCTATTTGCTACATATAGCTTTCTTCTTTTTCAGAGGTTATATAAGATTCCATCTTGTACTATCATAATTACTTATCCTTTCCCCTATTGATGGGTCAATAGTTACTTCTTTCAATCCTGCATTATAGTTTTCGTTCTCCTAACAGTCTGTAAGCAATTTAAAGGTAAAATATCTTCAGGGCTCCTAAAATACCAAACACACTGTTTTGTACATGTCCAAAAATGATTAAATTACCAAATGACACAAGGGCCAAATAAAAGTTATATGACATATACCACCTAAGAACACCAATTCTTACCAAAAAGAAGCTAACTTTCTATATATGTTAGTCTACAATCCAAAGGTAGTTAATTAGTGGCATTTTGAGACTTCTTTTAAAAGATGTAGGTTGGCTGTACCTGAAATAAAGTATCTTATTTTTTTATTTTTTTGAGTCAGTCTCACTCTATTGCCCAGGCTGGAGTGCAATGTCACAATCACGCCTACCACAGCCTTGACGTGCTGTGCTCAGGCAATCCTTCCACCTCAGTCTTCCAAATAACTGGAACTATAAGCGTGTATCACTATGCCCAGCTAATTTTTTAATTTTTAGAGATGAGGTCTCATAATGTTGCTCAGGCTAGTCTCGAACTCCTGGGCTCAGGCAATCCTCTCGCCTCTGTCTCCCAAAATGCTGGGATTACATGTGTGAGCCACTGTGCCCAGTCATCTTTATAATTTTAATAGTAAGAATAGTTTATTTTCATTCAATAATGTGCTAATATATAATATTATATATGTAGATTAGCTCATTAGATCTTTACAACACTATACAAATCAAGTACTAGTTTACTTCATTATTACAAATGACGAGAATCAAGATGTTAAACTAACGTGTCCAAGATCATATTGTTAGTGAGTAGCAGAACTGAGTCCCATGCCCAGAGTTTGATTTAGGTTAAGAGTAGGGTGTAAAAACTGGCAATTCCAAAAAGTTTCCAGGTGGATGTTTGAAGCTACTAGCCTGGGAAACTACACTTTGGAAATCACTATCTTATCCCAAAAATTGCTCTCCTCATTCTTAGCTATAAAAATCACAGGAAACCTTCCCCTTCCCTTCTGCTTGCCAAGGGAATGCATTATGTTCTATAAATTATGGCTTTCCTTCTTGCTACAATGGATTTGCTCCTATATAAGGGTCTACCTATCACTCTACTTGTGCACTGAATGTTATTACTACATTCAATGACTTTATTCCTACAATTTTCTTTTCTCTCACGCATTAATATTTCCTCTCCATGAAGCAGTTTGGGGAGGAGGTCAGGAAATGTTGGTCAGAGGCTAAAAAATTTCAGTTAGAAGAAATAAGTTTTAGAGATCTATTGCACAGCATGGTGACCACAGTTAATATATTCTATATTTCAAAGTTGCTAAAAGAGTAATTTTAAATGTTCTCACCACAAAAAATAAATAAGTGGGTGAGGTGATAGATAAGCTAATTAGCTTGATTTTATCTTTCTACAATGTATACATGTATGACTATATCACTCTGTATACAATAAATATATACAATTATTATTTGTCTATTTTTATTTTATTTTTTTGAGTCGGGGTCTCACTCTGGTTCCTAGGCTGCAGTACAGTGTGGCATGATCACAGCTCATTGCAGCTTCTACCTCCCAGGCTCAGGCGATCCTTCTGCCTCAGCCTCCTGTGTAGCTAAATTACAGGCGTACAGCATCACATCTGACTAATTTTTTTTGATTTTTTTGCAGAGATCTCACTGTGTTGCCCAGGCTTGTCTCAAACAATCCTCTGGCCTCAGTCTCCCAAAGTGCTGAGATTACAGAAGTGAGCCACCATGCCCAACCAAGTGTCTCTTTTCACTACATCAGAAACTGCCTTTAATACTTCCCCCTAAGAAATAAAAGCAAAATCATACAACTAAAGGAAAATAAGCAAACAAAAAATTATTGTATTAGCATACTTACCATTTCTTTTGGACCAAGGGTGTAAGCAGGAACTTTTCACAAGTGCTTCATCAACTTTTCCTCCTGACATATTATCCATGAACTGACGCCCATGTTCTAATGCAAGGTAGCAGTCATTGCAACAGTCCCGCTCTTCAACACGTACCCAGTTGCTAATTACACCACTTTTGGGGAAAGGATCTTGGTCTGCTGCTCCAAAGGGTGAAAATAAATTAGTGCACTGATCTTGTAGCAATAATATCAAATCATCAGGCAATTTTTCAGATTCCTTTAATCCTCCATTAACATGTTCAG
The DNA here is from genome assembly GCA_963574415.1 of Tarsius wallacei. Lineage (NCBI taxonomy): Eukaryota > Metazoa > Chordata > Mammalia > Primates > Tarsiidae > Tarsius > Tarsius wallacei. The sequence goes on from CAUYQG010102582.1 coordinate 5,306, forward strand.
CAGAGGTAGCCCTGAGAGCTTCAAAACGTTTTTCTGCTTCTTTGCCACAGTCTGTATTGCGTCCTATGATATCCAGTTCATCTTCAAGAAATAATCCTGAATTGTTTCCAAATTTTCTGTTCATGACAGCACTGAAGCCACAAGTACACCTATACTGTGCTTCCTGTGTTGGATCTGGAATGTAAACTCCAACATCAGCACCCTTGATATTCATGTTGCAGACACAGATACAGCAACTGTCAAAATTACAGTCTTTAAACAAGTTCATTACTGATTCTGAAAGGATGAGGTTTACATAAAGACTGTGTGCTTCAGGGATGGAAGGAACAGTTGCAGGTTCAACAGAATTAAGGGGTCTGCACGTAGATGGGGTGGAGGCTGGTGAATACAAGTCTGAATTTTCATATTTGACTGAACCTTGAGCACTAGCAGGTCCACCAGCTGCACGAGGAGTCCTTGGAGTCCTTGGAGTCCTTGGAGTAGGAAATCTAGGGGTAGATGGAGAAGGAAGAATTCCTGCTCCACCATTACTAGGAGGTGCGCTGCTAGGAGGCATCCCAAAAGAAGTGTGAGTTTGAGGTGTATAAGCAGGGCCATATTCTTGATCCATATTACTTCCATCACTATTGTCACCAGGGTAGAAGAAAATCAAATACATATACAAAGGAATGCATTAGTAATGTGATAGACAACTAAAAATGTCTCAAACGTTTTTCAGTAACACTAAAATTATAAAAGGACAGTTAGTACAAAAATTACAAGTACAATTAAGTCTTATTTCTTGTTAACATATCTACTCTAAGTGATTGGTGTGGGCTAAGGATCAACCAATGAGTTCCAAAATAATAAACAAAATCTTCATATACTTATCCACACCTAGACATCCACATGCACTGTCTGTAAATGTCTTATACTAGAAATATTCCTATTTCCTTAATTCTAAGATGCCACTGATTGTTTTTTAAAAAGTCATTTTAGGGATTTTCATGTGTAAAAAGGAAAAAATGATCATTTTAAGATGCTACAAATTATAAGATACTCTAAATTCAGAGATACTAAAATGTGAAAAACATGAGAAATATGACAAATGTACAAATAGGACTAACTTTGAATTGAAGACCAAAAGAAAAGGTGTTTCTGAATACAAATGGTCTTACGTTTTCCAATAGTTTATCCGTACCCAACTATTATAATTGTAACTGATTAACCAGAAAATAATTTTCAGGATTTTTTCTTTCTTTTTTTTTTAAAGTGAGAAAGGAGGAGTTACTGAAAGGATAGAAAAGCTCCCACAGTGGAAAGAGACCTGAAGGGGTTGCCCCAGAATTTTCAAAACCAATATTCTTTTTCCAGTATACCAAGTACTTTTATAGAAAAAATTAAAGATACATACGTACTCATATGATATAATAATAGCAAAAGTCATACCCCTCTTTGATGAATGGCATTGCTGGCCCTGAAGAAAGCAATTCCAATTTTCCAACAGTCCAACTCTGACGGTAAATACACTCTTCTGGCAATTTGATAGGAGGCAGATATTGGCTTGGTAGAGTTTTGAGAGGTGCAAACATGGAACATCCTACCAGAACTTGACAATTTTCAGGCTTATAGACATAAGAAAAATCCTACAATAAAAAGAACATGGGCTTTAAGTATCTAATCTTCCAGGGGGAAAAACAAACAAACAAAAAGCCCATATTGATTGTGGACTTTTTTCCTTTTCTTTAAACAGAATAAAATGTAAGTGTAATTATCTTCTTTTCTTAAATGCATTCTTAATAGTGTCACCAAAATTCAGTCCTCAAATTAATTAGGTGCAAAACTAAAATAATTATGAAAGGACTTTTGGGCCGAGCTTGGTGGCTCAGTCTGTAATCCCAGCACTTTGAGAGGCCAAAGTGAGTGGACTGCCTGAGACCATGGGTTCGAGACCAGCCCAGGCAAGACACTGTCTCCACAATTAAAAAAAAAAATTAGCTGGGCACGATAGCGCACGCCTGTAGTTCCAGCTACTTGGAAGGCTGAGCCGGAAGCATCGCCAGAGCAATCCTTCTGCCTCAGTTGGTCAATGCTGGGGTGGCTGTGAGTGTGCCACTGCACTCCAGCCTGGGTGAACTTTTGAATAAAGCAACAAACTAAATCTATAAGAAAATATAAAAAGTGAATTGTTTTTCTAGAAAAATAGAATACTTACTTTAATTTCAGAAGGTTTTGGACTACAGAATCCCTCATCAACCTCAATTTTGAACTGTGCTCCTATACTAGAACTATTTCCTTCTAGAACAGTTCCTCCAGGTGTTGTATCCATACTACCATATTCTTTATTATTCATATTCATTGGGGAAAATCCCATAATATGCTGTTCCAATGATGGTGGTGTAGGATACATCTTATGAAGATCTGCAGTACCTATATTTAATAGAACACACGTTTTAACATAAGACTAAAACAAGGTGAAATCTGTGTTTAAAACAAAGGGAGCGGGGAGATTTGTTGAAATTAAAAGTTTGCAAATTTATCTAGAACACAGATTTGGGAAGCTTACTTATGCAAGATAACGGGTCCAGATTTCCTGTCTTTGATTCTTTGCAGCTGGCTTTATCATCTGATCCATTTGCTGATTTTTTAGATCCAGGCTATTAAAAAAAAAGCACAATTATCTGAAATTTTAAATCCAAAGTGATCTCAAAATAGTAATCATTCACATATAACTTAAAAGTAAAGCCCATTTGTGAAAAATAATATTCTGAATCTGTGATAGAGCCAAATACATACTAGATATAGCTTAAATATATAAAATACATCTTAGACAATCACTGATTCATTTCTCTGAGTATTTCTTTGATAAGCCTCCAAATCAAGAGGAAAAAGTTCTTCCAAAGAAAATTATCAATACTTTCAAAACACACAGAAGCAAAATTAACCTATAACTTAAAACCTATTAAAATAAAAAATAAGAAAACCTGCAATAAGAATTTGTAATTAGCTTTAGAATTGCTTCTTAGTAAAAGATACTCATAAAGTATTTGTCCTCTTATTTGAACACATTAAAGTTTTCCGTATCAATCAGTAGATTTTGCTATAGATTGCTACATTAATCACCCTCTCTGAATTTTTGTTTAGACTTTTACCTTGTTTTAATATTCTCTTTACCCCTGCAAAAACACCGAAACAGGTAAAACTAAGCACAAACTTCAAAAAGATCTCATGAAAAAGCAATAGGGCCCCTAACTAAACCTAAGTTTTAATGCACTGAACAGACCAAGTCTTACCATCTCCAATCTATCAGCAATGTTTTAGAGCTGACACTTATTCCATGTCTTCTTTCTGTTAGATGCTTTGTAATAAATATGCAGACTGAGCTCTGACTATAACCTTTTTGCCTCACAGGTACCACAGTTGACACAAGAATGGTAGCAGAGAGAGAGTACAAATGTACCAAAGTATTCAAGGATATATTCATCTAGTGAAGGGTACCCTAAAATACACTACATTTTGGGTTACGAGTAAAACTTTCTGTTTAGCTGTATCTGTTGTGTGTGTGTGTACATATATACAAACATACAAACATAAATATACATATATATATAAATATATATGCTGAGAGAGGATTAAAAGCATGTATCATATAGGACAAGAAAGATCAAATGTACCACACAAGTTTCCAAGCTACCTTTATGCAGATGAAAAGGAATTCCCTTTTATGATAATGCAGCACCCAATTCATTAATTTGCCAGAGATTTGACATTCTAGGGAATCTCATTTTAAGCTTTATCTTCACCTTTCTCTGCAAATGGGTGTTAAAGATTAAATATTACTTTTTCTTTCTCTTTCATTGTTATAGCATGTATCTGTCTTATTATAATAATAGCTGTGATCCCAAGAAAATTCAAAAGAAGTGGTATTCCTTAATAAATTGACAAAGCATATTATTTTAATGTTAATTACTTATATCTTCTCTAAATGAGTTAATTCCAGAGTCATGTCTCAAACTGGAGAATCAAAGAATAGGAGAATAATTCTGCTTTCTAAAAACTGCAAAAAAGAACATGTGCATAGTTCAAATTAAGCTTAATAATGTGTCCTTCAAATATACAAACAAAAGGGAAAAAACTCAATATATAAGTGACACTATAAAACTGCTCAAACATGAAAATTTTTTAAAAACCAGACATTTCATTATAACATATTACATATTACCTAGCATAGTATTCAAGTCACAAATAACATCTAAAAAATAAAGAACTTATATAAAATCAAGGAAAACAAATTCTAATCTTAATTATTAATGAAATACTCACTGTTAGTTCATCTTCGTCAGAATTGAAGAGATTATCAAGGTCAGTATAAGAGACAGCCAGGTCTGAGTCATAAATCAAACTTGTTGATGGAGGACGGGCATGACTAGTAGGGCGTGGAGCATCTAAATGTCAACCAGAAAAATAAAATTTAAAAATCTACTACTAGCCAGGCGCAGTGGCTCAAGCCTGTAATCCCAACACTTTGGGAGGCCGAGGCTAGAGGATTGCCTGAACCCACAGGTTCGAGACCAGCCTCAGCAACTTGGCGAGACCTCATCTCTACAATAAATCAAAAAATTAGCCAGGCGTGGTAGCTCACACCTGTAGTTCGGCTACTTGGAAGGCTGAGGTGGAAGGATCACCGGAGCCCAGCAGGTTGACTCCGGGGTGGCTGTGAATGTGCCACTGCACTCCAGCCTGGGTGATGGAGTGAAACTCCAGCTTACAAAAAATAAAAATAAAAATAAAAATCTACTACTGACCAAGTAAGTTTTTAAACTACATATATAAGGTTAAGTTTATGAAAGGAATATGCAACAAGAAATTTGTTTGTAATTTCTTGTTGAAAATTGAGTAATTTTTTTCATAGGTATCTTTCCAAGGAAGCTCAAAGGCCATGTAATCCACAACATAGCTAAGCACTCTATATCAATGACTAGTGTATCAAATATAAATATAAACATTATTAGGACAATAAAATTAAGTACACACGTTTTTATTTTTCTGTCTTTCTAAAACGTAAAGAAAAAATAATACAGTGATTAAGAGCTCTGGCTCTTAGGTTAGACAGACTATTAATTTGAATCCCAGCTCCACCACTAACAATATGACCTATGGCAAATTACTTAACCTCTCTGTGCCTCACTAATGGCAGATACCAAGAATTAAATGTGAGAGTGTAAGTAAAGCACTTTGTCTCATGCCAGGCACTTAAGTATTCAATAAATGTTACCTCTTAGTTAGTTAAGCTTTGTTTAGAATTTTTATTTTTTTCCCCCTTCCCCTGTTTTTGGGGAAAAAAATACATGATACAAATACTAATGAAAATTAAACTCCCCATATATTCACACACAAGAAAACAAAATAATTTTCTTCACAACCTTCCAAATCATCCTCTGTATGCCAACAGACTTGAGATAGTCCACACTTTCAGAAAAATAAGTCACTTTACTCTAGTGTCTCTGTGTGTCAATTCTAAAGATTCACTAGATGTGCAGTTTTAAAATTTCAGAGTATGTAAAAATTACCTAACATACTTATTAAAAACCAAGATTCTAAAGCCCCACCTCAGAGATACTCACACTTGGAGAAACTTGGACCACATGCACAAGAAAGAGATTACACGCTTCCTACATATACCCTAGGAATAGCCTAGGATAGGCAAATAGACCAAAGAACCCAAATTGTTTTTTTGGGGTTTTTTTGTCTTGATATATGTGTATATTATGAAATGACTATATCAAGCTTTTTAATATATGCATTACCTCACATACAGGTACTTACATTGTTATGGTTAGAACACTTAAAAATCTACTTTCCGAGCAATTTTCAAATATACAATATATCACTAATTGTGGTAACCAGACCAGGCACTATGGCTCTCAACTGCAATCCCAGCACTTTGGGAGGCCAAGGCAGGAGGACTGCTTGAGCTCAGGAGTTTGAGACCAACCTAGGCAACATGGTGAAACCTCGTTTCAACAATAAAAAATAAAAAAAATTGTCAGGCATGGTGGCATGCACTTTAGTCCCAGCTACACAGGAGGCTGAGGCAGAAGGATCTCTTGAGCCCAGGAGGTCAAGGCGGTGTGATATCGTGCCACTGCACTGTACCCTGGACAAGAATGACACCCCAAATCAAAAAAAAAAAGAAAATTGTGGTAAACATGATGTACAATAGATCTCTTTAACTTACTCCTCCTGATAGTTTGTGTCCTCCCCAATCTCCCTATCTCCCAGCCTATAGTAATTACCACTTTACTCTCCACTTCTATGAGTCCAACTTTTTTAGATCACCATAAGTGAGAACACAGTGTTTATCTTCCTGTGCCTGGCTTGTTTCACTTTACTCATCCTCCAGGTTTGTCCATATTGTCAAAAATAATAAGAATTTCCTTTTTAAGGCCATATGGTATACCATTATCGTATATAGACCACATCTTCTTTATCCTTTTATCCATGGATGGAATGGACACTTAGGCTGATTCCATATCTTGGCAACTGTGAATACTGCTGCAATGATTATGTGTGTGCAGATATCAGTACTGACATACTGATTTCATATTTTTTCAACATATGCTCAGTAGGGATTGTTAGATCATCTGGCAGTTCTACTTCTTTTTTTTTTTTTTTTTAAGTGAGGGTCTCACTCTGTTTCCCAGGCTGGAATGTAGTGGCATGATCACAGCTCACTGCAGCCTCAAACTCCTGGGGTCAGGCAATGCTTCTGCTTTAGCTTCCTGTGTAGCTGGGACTACAGGTACAAGCATAGGAACATTCGATTTCCCCAGCACCACTTACTGAAAAGACTGCCCTTTTCAGATTGTGTGCTCTAGGGCATCCTTGTTGAAAATCAGTAGATGGTAAATGTGTGGATTTATTTCTGAGCTCTCTATTCTGTTCCATTGGTTTACATGTCTTTTCTTATGCCAGTACCATGCTGTTTTAATTATTATAACTTTGTAGATTTCCAGATCAGGTAGTGCAATGCCACCAGCTTTGTTCTTTTTGCTCAAGATTGCTTTGCCTATTCAGGGTCTCTTGTGGTTCCATATACATTTTAGAATTGTTTTTTCTATTACTGTGAAAAATATCATTGGAATTTTGACAGGAATTATACTGAATCTGTAGATCACTTTTCTGAATAACCCAAATTGTTAACTTGCTAAGCTACTTTGACAATGTGTTCCTTCTTCAGATAGACTTTTTCTTACTTTAATTTGGGTTATCCAGTGGCTGACCCTCTATTTACTCCAAATATTAAAACAAAACTTTGTCCTCAAAAAACACACATTGAAAGACAACTTACTTTGCCCCCATCAAAATTTAAATGGATTTTCTGTACATCATGGTGACTACAGTTATAACAATATATTGCATACTTGAAAATTGCTGAGAGTAGATTTTAAGTGTTCTCACAACAAAAAAACATTAAGTATGTGATGTAATGCATATGTTAAATAGCTTGATTTAGCTATTCCACAATGTAGAATATATGAAAACATCATACACAATTTGTATTTGTCAATTAAAAAAAAAATTGGCCAGGTTCAGTGGCTCAGCCTATATTCCCAGCACTCTAGGAGGTCGAGGCGAGTGAACTGCCTAAGCCTGTGGGTTTCAGACCAGCCCGGGCAACTTGGCAAGATCTCTTCTCTCCAATAAGTAAAAAAATTAGCTGGGCATGGTAGCGCATGCCTGTAGTTCTGACTGCTTGAAAGGCTGAGGCGAAAGGATTGTCTGAGCCCAGCAAGGTCACCACTAGGGGTGGCTGTGAGTGTGCCACTGTACTTCAGCCTGGGCAACAGAGTGAGACTCCAACTCAAAATAAAAATAAAAACTATTTTTAAAGTTTAACGGATTTTGTAAATGAACTAGTATACTGTGTCTCTCTTTTCTACTCACAAAGAGCACAAGTCAGAAACTTTCAAGGTGGAGTCTTGACCACCGTGTATCCCCAATGCCTAAACAGTGCCTACACAGAAGAGGTGTTTAAGAAATATTTGTTGAATTAATGGCCTCAGAAACAACTCTCTTGTGTGTGTGGGAAGAAAAAAGACAACAAACTTCCTGTAAAGTTTAATTTTAAAATTGTGTTTTTTTGAACAGAGACCTTAGACAATGATCTTATCCAAACTCATCATCTTACAGGTGAAAACTATTTATAAAAAAAGAAATTTCAACAATTCAAAACAGAAATTCTATCAACCTCAACTTGCTTCTCACAATAAAAGATAACCAATACATCTATCATTTTAAGAAAGATTCCTTTCTATGAAACATACAGATTATGCTAAAAGATTTCAATAGTATCAGATCAGTTTGTAGTAAGTAACAATCCTGGAATACAATACTTTGATTAGGAAATAAAAGTCTTACCTTGCTTGACAGAGGGGCTAAATAATGACATAGCATCTTCTTCATGTGATAACACTGCTACACTAGATGTCCCATCTTCTACCTGCAAACAAATATTACATGTGAGGATGGAATATATAATTTGCCAACAACAAAATCTACCAATTATTGAGCAGTTATGTATCAGGCATCCTGCTAAGTATTCTACATATATCATCACTGATTCTGACAGTTAACAACAAGTAGTATGCTCATCTTACAGACAAAAAAAGCAGAGGCTCTAATGACAATCTGCCTCAGGAAATATGACTGATAAGTACGAGAGCTGGAATTTTAACCTAAATCTGTCAATTCCAAAGTCTGTGTTCTTTCTATTATACGTGTAGCCTTCCCAATTACAACTGTTTTCATATTTACAAAAAGATAAAATTTCAAGTATCTGGCACATAGTAGGGCTAAGTAAAGCTTTGTGAAATTAATTCTTTCTATTAAACATATTACTGGATCATTTTCACATTTTTACAGCTTTCAGTTTTCATATTTTCTACTTAACACAAAATTCTCATCTAGCAGAGTTATCTTATACTTACTAGATTTCAAAAAAAAAAATTCTTTTTTTTTTTAAAGTCAGGGTCTCACTCTGTCACTCAGGCTGGAGTGCAGTGGCATGCTCACAGATCGCTGTAGTCTCAATCTCTGGTCTCAGGCAATCCTTTCACCCGTCCTCCCAAGTATGTGGGACTATAGGCACATACCACCACACCTGGCTAATTTGTTTTGGAATTTTTGTAGAGATGAGGTCTTGCTATGTTGCCCAGCCTCAGCCTCCCAAAGTGCTAGGATTACAAGCATGAACTGCCACACCTGGATCAAATTTTTAATTTTTAAAATTTTAATAAAATAACTATTTCTGTGCCTGTTACTTCATTAATATAAGCTTTTACTTTTAGGGGCACTATAAGTTCCTGAGTCACATACTTTGAAATACGTATTTTTAAAATTCAGTGATGTATGTATTTTACTGTGTCTTTGAGAATTGAAAATTCACTTATGGCATATTTTTAACTCAATGTCAAAATTGTCTACAACTAAATGTCCTGATTTCAATTACGACAGAGGCTAATAGCTTCTTTATCCTACCCAGAAAATTTTAAAGAAAACAACAAAGATCTCATTATCAGAGACTAGCTGTAATGTGTACCATGTATCTGACTTACCCATTGAAAAAAATTTTTTTTCTAAGTAAAATGATTAATCTTTCTATTCTAAGAGAACAGAATGAGGTTAAGTGTGCTATTATATGCAGTGCTACAAAATCATGAGTGACCACTTGGTGTACTGTGATTTCTCTTACCTTGTGTTTTTTTCCAGTTTCTCTCTCACTATTTTGTCTATCTTTTTTATCAGGAAAAAGAAATTCCTCATCTCCTTCAACAAATGCATATGGATCAATTTTAGGTTCTTGTTCTGCATCAGATGCTATTGCTGAAAGGTACTGATTTTTTATTTGATATTGCTGCACTAATTCATCAGAAACCTTTAAAGGTTTCTTACATTGCACCATTAACCTGCATAAAAAAATTTAAAAATTAATTATATTTGTTGTCCACAAAAGCATAAAAAATTTCCAAAACAACTTAAGTATCAATGAAGTTTTTAGAACTGCTTATAGATTATATAACGTGCAACTTATTTTACAAATAAAAAAATTGAGGCATAGAAAGATTATGTGATGTATTGACATCTCAAATTTAGCAATAGAGAAATGGAGCTAAAATCTAGGTCTCCCATCTATATTTTTCCACCAAAATATGCTGTTGTTAGGTAATTCACTCTGCTCTCAAGTCCTCAAGCACACTAACTCATCCAAATCCATTCACTGAAAGGGGCTCTTGGATCTAAACTGTTCTAGTATAGTAACTCTCAAAGTATGGGCTTTACAGTGAGATAAGATACTTTTAAACAAGTTATACATGTATATAACCAAAGTGATTACGCCTTTTTTTACTGCCATGAGTAGATATATTTTAAGTTAAAATTTCGGCAGGCCTGATATGTGTTTCATGAAAATAACATTATTACTATTAATTCTGTCAAGATATTTTACAAGGCAAAATGAAGTTTCAGTGCAAGTATCTCAGTTTTTTTCTAACCACATTGTTAAATCAATTGTAAAATCAACATGGTGACTAACAAATATATGCTTCTCTCTACTCTCCTAAACTAACCAGTAAGATGACAAGGGATGACAGATCAAGGGAGAAGACAACAGTGAAGTTAGAAAGATGAACTAGTGGAAACTGACAGACCCTAGAAAGCTGAAATCTAAGGCTAAGAGGGAAGGCACAAGAAACAAACTGATTTGTACCAGAGAACCCCGGGAAGCATCAGGACTTCTATATCACTAAAGACCCAGTATAAATACAGAATTATTAGCTTCTGGTTTGTATAAGATAATTTTAGACTTTCAACTTCCTATTTTCTCAGGTTTACAACACTGAGGTTCTCAAGCTGTCATAACAGTGGCAGCCAAGCTTCCAGTCAGATCATGTTCAAAATCCTGCAATGACTATTTCACTGAGTAAAAATCAAACTTTTTGCTCCACCAAACCTTTCTATAATCTAGTTATTCTCCTCTTCAACTTCATCTTCAACTATTCTAGTCCTCTTTCACTCACACTGCTTCCCAGGGCTTCTTTGGTGTTCCTCAAATAGGCCAGATACCCTCCTGGCTGTTCCCTTTGTTAAGAAGTGTCCTTCCAAATATCTATATGGCCATCTCCTTTACTTCCTTCAAGTCTTTAAGTTCTCTATGAGATTTTATTTAAGTACCTCATTTAAAATGCAATATGATCACCTGCCTTAAAATTAATCCCCCTTATCCTACCCTATATTCCTCCATAGTACTTGTCTTTCAGCATACTGTATAATTTGTTATGTTCATAGCTGACTATAATCCCCACTAGAATATAAAAGTCCCACAAGGACAGGGATCCTTTGTTCAATGAATTATCTCCAAATCTAAGGAGTCTGGCACATAATAGATGTTCAATAAATATCTTAATGAATAAACGAAATCTAAAAGCCACACAGCACTAAGAGACTTTTGCATTAACAATCCTAAAATATAATATCTTTTATTTGAAATAAACCATTTTTACACATTAGGAAGTACTGATCCCACTGCTTATATGTTCTAAGTACCGAGACAAAATTATAAGAAATGTAAGGTTTAGGAGCAATTAAGTATTTGCCAGACTGTAAATTATTTGAATGACAGGGATATCATATCTCATTAATTTATTCATTAATGCCTAGCACTAGCAGCACTGGAACCCTTATGAACTAAGGGCAAAACAGTTCATCAAAATGAAAATAGATTCTTTTGTCAACATGCTATAAAATATACAAATACTGATAAAATGCCCCAGATTTATCCCAAAAACTAAAATCCCAAGTATACAAAAACTTTCTTCCATGGGAACACAATGCTAACAGTGTCAACAGTGATATGTTTTACAAATAATTATTAGAATAGTTCTGTTCTATAAACAGATGAGTATTTTTCTTAAGAGTAGCTTTGTACCTCACCATATTAGACCCTAAATAACCATTGGCTAAATCGTCTGCCAAATATTTACTAATGTCAAATATTCACTAATATAAATTTTTTTTTTTGAGTTGGAGTCTCACTCTGTTGCTCAGACTGGAGTGCAGTGGCACGCTCCCAGCCACCGCAGCCTCGACCTGCTGGGCACAGGCGATCCTTCCACCTCAGCCTTCCAAATAGCTGGAACTACAGGCGCTCACTACCACGCCCAGCTAATTTTTGATTTATTGTAGAGACGAGGTCTCGCCAAGTTGCTCAGGCGAGTCTCGAACCCGTAAGCTCAGGCAATCTACTCGCCTTGGCCTCCAAAAGTGCTGGGATTACAGGCTGAGCCACTGAGCCCGGCCATAATGTAAATCTTTTCAAAACAGTATTTCTGCCTACTTTGGCATGTACTTTCTTATTTAATACCTAAAATAACCTCACAGGAAAGAAAATCTCTCTGACTTTGATGTAAAAATTATGTACAAATAAGTGGTTTACTAAGGTCACATGATGGCAAAGTTAGGGTTAGAAAGATAAGTATTCATATTCAAATAACTATTCACAGGGAAGAAAGTATAAGGTATCCTCCTACCCCCAGCCTGGAAGATACTATTACTCTATGCCGAGGTAAAGAAAACAACTGTTTTTCATATTAAGTTGTCCTCTGAGAGAAGCATAAAAACTTACACACTGTTTACATGGGTGGCTGCTAAATGTTGTGCAGTAACATTATTAAAAGGACCGATCCTACTGCACAGGTCTCTATTAAAATAAAAATGAGTAAACCAAATGCATTACCTAAAGTGACTTTTGGTTATTTTATTGAATCATTCTCACAGACATTGTGATATGCAAATAATTTAAATTCTTCAATAGCAAGAGTATCAAGTCACAATAAATTTAAAAATATAAATCATTTTCATCATACATTCTTCTGTATTGTTAAAGCTGATAAAAAATAGAAATAAAAATTGTGATTTTTAAGAGATGTCAGATTAAAAATTCAAATTATCACTTTGCCACTAATTATATAGTACATATACCTAATTATATAGTACATATACTTTTATAAATAGAAACACCTCTCTTTACCTCAAAAGAACTTTCACATACAGTCAAATAATTAACTACAGAGATTGTTTCAATTAAATAGAAAGCTAAATACAGGCAAACTGGAAGAGGATCAGGTACAGTCATGAACAGGGAGTACTGGAAACTCCAAAGCAAATTTAAATTACTTTTATAATATTCATTAATTGCATCACTTTCCTTTTACTATGACAATAACATACTACCCTGAAATGTACTCATATAGAATTTAACATGGCTTGTGCTAGCATATGTTTTTATGCCTTTAGTCAATAAAAATTCTTCCAGACAAGGTATGACAATATTTCAGAATTGACAATTATAAAAGAAGATAAGCAATTAAAGGAAATGTTAAGGAACAAATGAATTTAATAAATCTCAAAATCCTTTTTGAAATGGTACTTTTTCCGGTACCACTTCCCACATTCAATTCTTAAACTGAGTCAAGCTAGCTGTCAAAAGTATAGCTTTATTGCAACATAACAGCAAATATAGAAGGGTTACTTAAAAGATTTAGAGAGCAGTCAAATCAAAACAAGTGTATTTCATCACAGACTTCTATGAAACAAAGGCATTCTACCTTTTAGATAGATCAAATAATGCATTCTATAACTACATACATACAATAAAAACCTGGTATATCACTAATACACAAGGTAAAGATATCCTGATGTATCCTGACTACAGAATAAAATATGTGAAGAACTATCTTTAGTTCTTTCTTTGCTCAAGGTTCAGTAAGGTTTCCCTCTGAACCAGAATAACAAACTATTTTAAGTAACCACAAACTCTACTCAAGTTAAGTGCTAAGCGCTTTAAAAAAAGGTATTAAACAACTGTAATGTTTTTGGCAGAAATTTTGCTATCTTTAAAATGTATAAGGTCCTTAGCCTCTACTCTGAAATAAAAGCTACCATTAATTAACAGAGAAACTAAAAATAATTAGAATCAAAAAGAAGATAAAGATATTTCCCACAGATATGTGCATATTCTGTATATGGAATATGCTATGCTCTACCTCCAACTCCCCCCGACAAGTAAATTCTAACAAATTAGAAGTTTTACTTTTAATGTAGGCAATGAAAAGTTAAACATAAACTGCTGTACATGGAAGTCTAAGAATAAGAAAGAACCAGGCGTGGTGGCTCATGCTTGTAATCCCAGCACTTTGGGAGGTGGAAGTGAAAGGATTGCCTGAGCCCAGGGGTTCGAGACCAGCTTGGGCAACTTGGCAAGATCCCGTCTCTACTACAAATCAAAAAATTAGTCGAGCATTGTGGCGCATGCATATAGTCCCAGCCACTCAGGATGCTGAGGTGGAAAGATCACCTGAGCCCAGCAGGTCGAGGCTACAGTGGCTGTGATCATGCCATTGCACACCAGACTGGGCAACAGAGAAAGACTCCAACTCAAAAAAAAAAAAAAGGTACTTAGAAGTAATAAATTATATTACTCTGTACTAGTTAGGTAGACATCACTATCTAAAACTGCTGATTAGAAAAATCAAGAGTATTACTTTCTTTTACTTCTCCACTACTATGGATGATAGTGCCACCCTTCAACAGCAATCAATGGAAAACATTTATTTATACCAAACAGAAAATGGATTTTCATTTAACATCACAATCAATGGAAAACATTTATTTATACCAAACAGGAAATGGATTTTCATTTAACATAAATCAAACAAAGCTCTAAATTTCTCCTCCTGCCATAATTTTCTGTGAAGGCACACACCTATAAAAGTAAACTATTACAAAGGAACTAGTTCTTTATTTCCAGTGAGACATTCTTTTCCTTTGTGTTCTATATCTATTTTAATTGGGTTATTAAAAGTCCCCTCTCTTAAACTTCAGACACATGATCCCAACTACCTGATAGAATCTCTAAGAGACACTTCAAACCGAATTCACACTTTTACATGTTATTATATGCACATAGCTAAGTCATATAGTACAAAAAGACACAGATGAAATGCCTAAGTACCTCAATTCCTCCCTTCAAGATAACATGGACTGTTTCTATTATCTAATTAAAGTGAAAAAAAATCCCTATGCATATACCACTATAATGTATACATATAACATGTACCTTGTTCCCAAACTTTGTGATCTGGAGACCTTCCCACATCAGCCTATACAGATCATCCTTTGCTTTTTTAAAGTAAAGATGCTGTAATTATTTAGCCAGACCTCAATTATTTAGCAAGACCTTACTTTCCTAAGGTATATCAGCAGTAACTCCAAGGTACTTCTATTTGGAAAAGATACTTTTTAAAAAATCAGAAAAACTAAACTTGTTAAGATTTAGCCAAAAGTGGGTAAAAAGGATGGTAGAGATGCCTTCAAACCTACTCTTCCTCATCTTTGCTCCTCATGAAACAAATATGCTTGGTCTTTAATTCTTCTGTTACCCCCCTACTTTACTATTCAACTGGCTACAAAGTTCTTAGAAGTCTACTCTACAGCATCTATAACATGCATACATTCCTGCTTTCCTGCTGTTTCTAATTTCCTAGTGTAGGCCCTACATCACTTTGTCTGAGCTGTTCACGCACACGTTCAAAATGATCTCCCTTCATACATACATATCTCTTCATTTCAAACAATCTTTCAGTAATGTTACTTGGTTAATTTTTCCAATACCTTGTTACTTTATCTCACTCAAAAATATTACCAACAGCTTCCCCACCCAAATTTATGAACACTATTTTACTATTCCATTCTATAGCCCTACCTCACTTTTCAGGTCTCACTCCTCATGACACACCAAACTACTAAGCAGCACCCCTACAAACTATCCATACTGAACTACATAAAGCTTCTGGATCTCCATGAATGAAATTAAATCATTCCCAACTCCATGGCTCTGCAACTCTACTGTATTTATTTATACCTCTATCAGAAAATGCAGTATGTTATTTTCCATTAGCCTACAATTTCATTTAGGGCCAGGACTAAATTTATTTTATACCCCAACAGTGTCCTACAGCAGACTGCATCTAAGAGAAATTTCAGTTTTACACAAACGAATAAAGAAAATAGATCACTGAAAAATATGAATTTAAAAAGAAAGATAACATTCTTAAGGGAGAAAGAATGCAGAGAACTTGCAATAGCCCTCTAATTAACTTCAATAAAATGAACTGCTGTACATTTAAATGCACTTCCAAAACTCAAAGTATGGAAAAAGATAATAGGTATTTACAATGACTGGGTGATATAAACACAAATTTACTGATATAACAAAGTTTCTGAATGGATTACTCTATGACTAGAAAGGCGTTTGACTGATTATATCTAAAATTGTAAGTGCTTCTATAAAGAATTTAAGAAGGCTGTTTAAATGCCATCAAAAAAGCATAATAGATAACAGCAATTCATAGAATTTATTTTAACAAGGGATATCATTTGACTTTGAAATTGATTATACCACTTCTTATAAGGAAATGACTATTCTTTTGATTCTCAGGATATATTGCATCTCAAGCAATAGCAATCGCAGGTACTAAGATACTTCAACAAAATCTTTTTCACCATGAGGGAAAAAAACTTTTGTTTCGGCATAATATAAGACCATGTCAAGTGTTTTACTGTGGCTTGGGGGGGGGGGGGGGATTAAAATAGTATGGGAAGATCTCCCTAATGAAGCTAATCAATAAACACTTTTGGCCTAATTTAATAACTAGTATTCTGGAGTTCAATTTTCTGTTAAAATTTATTCACTAAAGAAAGCACTTGGACACTATTAACATTTTTGTCTGGATAATTTTTCGTCATGGGAGACTATCCTATGCACTGTTTAAGATATTTGCCAGCATCTCTGGCTTCTAGCTACCAGATGCCAGCAGCTGGCCCCAGCTGTAATAACCAAAAAATTCTCTAGACATTGCCAAATGTCACCTGAGGATGCAGCTGAAAGCACAATTGCCCTAGTTGAAAACAACTACCATAGAACAACAACTTCAGGAAAAAGACAGAATCATCCAGATAATTAAAACATTAAAAACAAAACAAACACTTAACCTATCAAGTATAGAACAATTATATTCCTAAATGCTTCTTAGTTCACATAGCAGCTAAGCCTCTGATGGTTGACTTTTTGTGTTATCTGCCATATCTACTAGTTTACTATTACACTCCAAAAATAAGGCTTATATCTAAAAGTGAGTCACAACACAAACACATTTTACAACTAGTATAACCAAAACAATACTCACATGAGACATAGAATTAAAGTAAAAGTTCTTTTATTCAATCTTTTAAAAAAATTTTCTATAAGGCAGGAAAAAATGGTGGCCAGGAATTGGCAGAAGTAGAAGCATGTTATTTCCTTAACTTATATAATCATGACCCAGCACTACTCTACCCCGCATGCTGCTTTTCTACATTATGCTTCTTGCTTCTCATTCTTATGCAGTGAGAAAAATATCAAATAATTTTAGAACAGATTCTAAGGTTAAGCTGTATTAACTTCTAAGAGACTTTCATTTCACTTACAGATATTCATGTACACAAACAGCCAATACACTTATTTAAAGTTATGGTTGAAATTTGTAGCTCTTATGAATACAATGTGTTCATAAAATCTCCCTCAAAGTTGGTTGGGTTTTTTTTTTGGTGTGTTTTTTTTTGAGTTGGAGTCTCACTCTGTCACTGGAGTGCAGTGGCATGCTCACGGCCAATGCAGCCTCGACCTCCTAGGCTCAGGCAATCCACCTTGGCCTTCCAAGTAGCTGGAACTACGGTCATATGCCATCATGACTGGCTAGTTTTTTGATTTATTGTAGAGATGAGATCTCCCCAAGCTGCCCAGGCTGGTCTCAAACCCTGTGGGCTCAGGCAATCCTCTAACCTTTGCCTCCCAAAGTGCTGGAATCATAGGCGTGAGACACCACACGTGGCCTCCCTCAAAATTTTTAAAACCAAAAATGTTCATCCCACATTTTTATATACATTAAATAAGAAAATATAACCTGGAAAGAAAACAAGTTTTAAAATAGTAAAGTATTCTAGAAATATTGTCATTTCATTCATCCAAACATTTGCTAAATTTCCACTATGTGCCTAAGATTGTTCTAGGAAGGTGTGTATGTGTTTATGCTAGAAGAATAGAGCAATAAACAAGACAGTGTCCTTGCCCTCCTTGAGCTTACATTCTAAAGTGGAAAATTAACAACTGTATTAACAAATACATAATTATAACTTCAGATATCTGCTAAGAAGAAATTAAAGGCAGTGATTTTGGGGAGAGAGGAGACACCATAGTTTAGAGAGAATAGTCCTCCCTGAGAAGATAACTTTTGAGCAGGACTGAATGATAAGAAGGAATGAACAGTTCCCTCTTCTTTATAATGCAATTCTAAAGGCTATGAGAAATGAGCTTGACTTTTTGAAGAAAGAGCAAGAAAACTGTTAGGCTAGCTAAATCAGGAAGCAAATAGGATAGCAGTAGATAACAAAGATGAAGAACCAGATAGGCAGGAAATTGTATGCAGTCTTACAGATCAGAAGAAAGGGTCTAGATTTTATTCTTTTTTTTCTTTTTTGAGTCGGAGTCTTACTCTGTCGCCCAGGCTGGAGTGCAGTGGCACACTGTTCACAGCCACTGCAGCCCCAACCTGCTGGGCTCAGGCGATTCTGCCACCTCAGCCATCCAAGTAGCTGAAACTACAGGCGTACACCACCACGTCCAACTAAATTTTTGATTTATTGTAGAGATAAGGTCTCGCCAAGTTTCCTGGGCTGGTCTCAAGCCCATGCACTAAGGCAATCCTTTCACCTCGGCCTCTCAAAGTACTGGAATTACAGGTATGAGCCACCACACCCAGCCTCTGGATTTTATTCTAAGTGTAAAAGGAAACTATTGGAGGGGATTAAGCAAATGACTGATATATATCTAACTTACAATGATCACCCCTGACTGCTGTGTTAACAATATATGTAGAAGAGAAGTATACAAACAAGAAGACTATGGCCAAGGCAAGAGGATTGCCTGAGCCCAGGGGTTGAAGACCAGCCTGGGCAACATGGTAAGACCTCATCTTTATAATAAATCAACAAATTAGCCCAGTGTGGTAGTGCGTGTGCCTGTAGTTCTTGCTACTTGGAAGTCTGAGGCAGAAGATCACTGGAGCCCAGCAGGTCACTGCTGGGGTGGCCATGAGCACGCCACTGCACTCCAGCCTGGATGACAAAGTGAGACTCCAACTCTAAAAAAAATTAAAAAGAAAAAAATGAAAAAGAAACAAGAAGATTAATAGTGTCAGGCAAGAGCTGAGACAGGCATAAACTTTTATATTACAGTCACATAGATATAATTAAGATCTTTTAAGATTTGTTTCTAAGACATCATGTGCTTTCAAGAGACCCATGAACTATTAAATAAGCTAGTTGTCTTCCATGAGCTATAAGATTATCCTGATGTCTGTCAATTTACAACTTAGATTGTAATTAAAAATAAAATCATACTAAAATACCTTTAGATTCAAAGTGCTAGATGAAGCACAAGGGTGTGTTTGCTAAACGATAATAAAGGGATTTTACTTTTACTTTTTAAAAAAGATGGGTTCTCAATATGTCACCCAAGGTGGAGCACAGTGGCCACTCATGGGCTTGATCCCACTACTGATCGGCATAGGAGTTTTGACCTGCTCTGTTTCCCACCTTTGCTGATCCTCCATTCCTGAGAGGTCGCCATATTGATGCTGAACTTAATTAGAACAACCAGTGGACATAGTGCACTACAGCCCAGAAATTCTAGGCTCAACTGATTATCTTGCCTCAACCTCTCCACTAGCTGGGACTATAGATGAGTGCTACCGCACCCAGCTAGGAAATTTAAAAGAGAATAAATCTCTAATGACAGGGAAAATGAGAGAGGTGATAAATGGACCAGACATTTGACTGAGTCTTAGGGAAGTTCAAACTAAGATGAAACACAGCAGAGAAAGTTCACAGCCTAGAATATGCAAGAGGAGACTATAGGAAAACTATATAAAGAATGGGGGGGAGGGGAATGGGGGGAGAAAACAGAAAAGCTAAATTGCCTTAAAAAGTCAGAGAAAATCTGGACTTATATGTCTAGACAGAAATGAGAAAAAGAGCTGAAAATGGGAAACAGGAAGGGATCTTTTTTATGGAAAATGAATAAACTACCTGGTGAAAACAGGTGTAGCATTCTCTTCATTCTGGAATTTTACTGAAAATTTCTCTCTCTTTCAAAAATTCCCTACCCATTTAACATAAAGCAAAGTGTCTGACACTTACACCCAGTATATGCTAAAATATTTATGGACTGAGCAAGGCCTGCCAATCAACAAGCTCTGCCTATATAAACAAAATTTCCAATCAGCCCATCTATTCTCTCACTATAAAATATGTATAGACAGCCAGGTATGGTGGCTCACACCTGTAATCCCAGTGCTTTGGGAGATGGAGGCGAGAGGACTGCCTGAGCCCATGGGTTCAAGACCAGCCTGAGCAACATGGCAAGACCTCGTCTCCACAATAAATTAAAAAATTAGCTGGGCATGGTGGCGCATGCCTGTAGTTTCAGCTACCTGGAAGGCTGAGGTGGAAGGATCACCTGAGCACAGCAGGTCAAGGCTGCGGTGGCTGTGAGCATGCCTGGGCAACACAGTGAGACTCCGACTCAAAAAATAATAATAAAACAAAATATGTGCAGACAAAAAATAATTATTGAAAATATGAGAAGAATCACAATAAAGAGAAAGACAAAAACAAAGTAATCATAAAGGGGGAAAAAATCACAGAACATTAAACAAGACGGGGATGTTACTAAAAAAAAAAAGATGAGTTTAGAAATTTTTAAAACAAGAAAAGCAAAAATTAAGAATTTAAGAAAGAAAGCTGAGGAATCTAGCTGTGCACAGTGGCTCACACCTTTAATCCCAGCACTCTGGGAGGCCAAGGCAAGCAGACTGCTTGAGCTCAGGAGTTCGAGACCAGCCTGGGTAATATAGCGAAACCTTGTCTCTACAAAAAATGAAAAAGTTAGCTGAGCATGGTAGGGTGGCCTCTAGTCCCAGCTACTTGGGATGCTGAGGTGGAAGGATCGCCCGAGTCCAGGAAGTTAAGGCTGTTGTGAGCCATAATTGTGATCATGCCACTGTATTCCATCCTGGGCGACAGAGTGTGACTTCGAATTAAAAAAAAAAAAAAGAACACAAAGCAAAAAAGACAGATGGAAAATGAGAAGAAATACAGAAACCACCTGATCACAGAAGTCCCAAAAGAATTTTTTTAAATGGAGATGTTATTATCAAAGAAAAAAAATTTCCCAGTAGCAGAACAAACAAAAAAGACTTCAAACTGAATGAGCCCTTCAAGTGCTCAGCACATGCACTAGAAAAAAAGATCATTATTCCTACACATATCCTTGGGAAATTTCAAAATTCTAAAGCTGAAGAGAAGACTCTAGCCAGATGCAGTAGCTCATGTCTGTAATCCCAGCACTTTGGGAGGCTGAGGCAGGAGAATCACTTGGGTCTACGAGTTCAAGACAAGCCTGGGTAACACAGTGAGACCTTGTCTCTACAAAAACTCAAAAAGCTAGCTGGGTGTGGGGGCACTTGCCTGTAGTTCCAGCTACTTGTGAGGCTGAGGCAGAAGGACCCCTTGAGTCCGGGAGGTTGAGGCAGGACTGTGGCACTGCACTCCAGCCTGGGGGATAGAGAAAGACCCTGTCCCTTAATTAATTAATTAAATTAACAAAATATTCTAAAAGTCTCAGAGAGGCAATAGATCACACTTAAAAAAAGTGTGCAAGAATGAGACTGGTATTACACATTTCATCTAAAGTACTGGACGGACATCAGAAGACAGGAACGCAGTGCCTAAAAGTTCTGAGGAAAATGCTTTTCAACCATCAATCCGATATGTAGCCAAAGTATCGATCCAAGCATGAGTGAAAAAAATCAAATCATTTTCAGAAATACAAGAATGCCAAATTCATCTCCCACTCTCTTTCTCTGAGGGAGTTACAGATGTTCACCAACAAAATAAGGGCAAAACTAAAGAGAAGCCACTAGTTATAAAAATAGTGGTATCACCTTAGCAGTCTATTGAAATGAAATCCTAGAAAGAGAGCTGAAAAACAAGACTAGAAAAAAACTGGTCCACATTATAACAGAACATCTTGATAAGAAAGTAATAAATTCTATATAATAGTTATGTCAGTAGAAAAAAATACATAGAATAATGGAAATTATTTTAAGCAAATAGTAAAGTCTAAGATACCATTTAACCCATAAGTAGTATTTAAGCAATAATAAAATAATTTATTGACAATGGACTGAGATAAGGAAATGTAATATTTGTACACTACTCGGCCTTTGCACACTACTTGGCCTTTCACAAATACATAAACAGTTCTAGCCAGGTGTGGTGGTTCACACCTGTAGTCCCAGCTACTTGGGAGGCTAAGGTGGGAGGATCACTTGAGCCCAGGAGTTCAAGACTAGCCTAAGCAACATAGTACGGTCTTGACGCAAAACAAATTTTTTTGAATTTTAAAAAAAAAATCTACACAGTTGTAATGAATATAATGGTGTTTTGTTGGCTGATTATCACCTCTTAGAAAAAACTACAGATAAAAAATGCAAAAGGCTTATCGGATAAAATACAAATGTAATCAGAATAACATGGAAGTAAGGAGCACCTGGAAAAAGGTTGCCTTCTGCCCAAAGTATGCCATAAATAAAGCAGACAAAGGTAAGCCATAGATGGAAGGAGGTATCTATAGTAGATAAAACTAATACAAGATTAATACCAAAAGTATGCAAAAAATAAATCAGGAAAAAAAAGAATTGGACTAAAAAACAAAATGACCAGGCAACTCAGAGTAGAGGAAATCTAAATGTCCAACAAACATTTTTATTTTTTTGAGTCGGAGTATTACTCTGTCACCCAGGCTGGTGTGCAGTGGCACAATCATGGCCATCACAGCCTTGACCTACTGGGCTCAGGCAAACCTTCTGTCTCAGCCTTTCAAGTAGCTGTAACCACAGGCATGTGTCACTACAACTGGCTAACTTTTTTTTTTTTTTAATTGTAGAGACAAGGTCTCACCAAGTTGCCCAGGCTGGTCTCGAACCCCTGGGCTAAGGCAATCCTCTCACCTCTGCCTCCCAAAGTGCTGGGATTACAGGCGTGAGCCACCGCACCCAGCTCCAACAAACATTTTAAATGATGCTTAACCTCACTAGAAATCTGGAAAACAAGTATTTGGATAATGAGATGACATTTTGCATGCAACAGATTAGCCAAATTAAAAGTCTCATAACACCAACTATTGAGGAAAACATAGGCAATAGCCAATCTCACACTCTGCTGTATATCAGTTGTTTAGACAGCAACCTGGCAACAACTTTTAATGCTAAAAATGGACAAACCTCATGTCCAAATAATTCCTCTTTTAGATGTATTTCCTAGAGAAATTCTTATACAGGGACACAAGGAAATGTGTACAAAAAAGTTCACTGCTACATCCTTTGTTATTGTGAAATATTAAAAATAATTAGCAAATCTATCTTTAAGAGAGTAGATAATTATGGCATGTTCATAACAAGAAAATAGCATAATTAAAACAAAGAACTAGAGCTACATGTATAATAACAAGTTTAGAAGTGATAAATACCAAATCAGAGAAGGGAAAGGAAGAATGGAGGAAGAAACATAATACACAGGTGTTCTACCTGTGTAAAATCCTTCAGTTGGTTGATGGACACCAAAATGTTTATACATTGTTTATATACTATTTTCTCTACTTTTTGTAGCTAAAATATTTCATAATAAAGAAGTTCCCTGAGGAAAAACACAGTAAATAAATTAAGCAAAGTTAATACTTCAAAGATTTATTATTGTAAATCCTACCCTGAATCCAATCCTGGAGTCCTAGTATTAATAACTTATGTCACTTCCACCCTTAAATTATAATAGGGACTATTAAAAAAATACATACTCTGTAACTGATGTTACACTTTCCTGTCCAAAAGGTCCAACTGCATCATCCTTGAATTTATCACTTGGAAGTTGAGGTGGTAAAAACTCTACATCTTTTTTCTTTGGGACCTTGTAATACTTCCAGGCTATATTAGCTTCATCTTCTTCCAAGTTTACTGCTGTACCAACATATACTGTAGGCTCTACAGCTTCCTGGAATTGAGGTGGGAAAGACTGGGATAAGCTGTCTATCCTATCTTCCACTGGTTTAGAAGGAACCAAGGGATCCGGTGTTGGCATTTGATAAAAATGCTGACTCTGAGGAGTTGAAGGTGTTTTAGTCACTCCTTCATCAACTACATCACATGGGTGAGGACTAAGAGGGGGTGGTTGAGGTGAATTTGCCATTTCGGTGCCATGCATTTGAGGAGTCTTTGCTACATCATTAGTTCGGATGCTTGAAAATCTCACTTGACTGTCTTGAGCAGAGATCACAAGTCTTTGACTGGCTGAATCTGAATCCATGCCAACATCATCGCTAATAGATACACGATGGTGAAAAGGAGTCAAGGGGCGTTTCTGTGGTTTTTCATTCTTTTCTTGCTTCTCACTGGTCTTGTGCTTAGGAAGTGTTTGTTGTTGCTGACCTAAAGACGGCACCTGTCCTTGTTGTCCAGTATTTCTTGATTTGAGACTTTTGTGCCTGAAAAGTTAAAAGACAGGTTTAATATTTACCGTATCTCTAATTGCAAAGTTTACAAGCTCACTGTATTAGACATTTCAGATATCATTTGTTTTTCACATATAATCCTAAAAGCAGAATGACTTGAATTTAAATGGGGGAAAAAGCTTCGTTCACTAATCTAAAATATAAACACATGCAGAAAGATTCATAAAAGCCAAATCTCTAGTACACATTTAATAGCTATGTGATCAGAATGCCAAAGAAGATTTGCCTTATATAATCTAAATACTTTAGTATCTGAATTAAATACAGAGGTAAGATTCTAATTATTTAAAATAAAAAGAATTTATTCATTTCTAAATGTACCTGATATTTCCCCGTTAGTGATTGTTATAAATTAATGGCTTGGCAGAACTTAATCATCACCTACAATCTTGCAGCAACTGGCTAGAAAGCATATGCTACTCTACTGAATTGAAGTTAGATCAGTCTAGAAAGCACTGGATTCTAATGGGTGATGGCCTCACACCATACCTAATTTCTCCTAAGACCTAACAAGCTGACAGAACAAGCTGACTAGAAAATGAAGCACAAATGCCTAAAATAAGTTTTTCCTCAAAATTTGAAGCAATTCTAAACTGAAGAACTTAAACCAAAAATCTAAATCTGAAAATCTAATAATTTTGTTCACAGTAAAAGATGTATTTCAATGCACCCTGAAGTCTCCAAATTCAATGATAATGGCATATATTTTGTACTAAGAAACTAATTTTTTTTTTTTGAGTCGAAATCTCTTTTTCGCCCAGGCTGGAGTGCAATGGCACGCTCACGGTCACCACAGTTTCAACCTACTGGGTTCAGGCGCTCCTTCTGCTTCAGCCTTCCAAGTAGCAGGAACTACAGGCATGCGCCACCACACCCGGTTAATTTTTATGATTTATGTAGAGATGAGGTCTCACCATGTTGCCCAGTCGGGTTGGTCTCGAACCCCTGGGCTCTTGCCTCTGCCTCCCAAAGTGCTGAGATTAAAGGAGTGAGCCACAGCAACCAGTTAGAAACTATTTTTTAAAATGTGATGGGGGCCGGGCACAGTGGCTCAAGCCTGTAACCCCAGCCAGCACTTTGGGAGGCCGAGGTGAGAGGATTGTCTGAGCCCACAGGTTCAAGAACAGCCTGGGCAACTCGGCAAGACCTCATCTCTACAATAAATTAAAAAATTAGCCGGGAGGTGGTAGCACACGCCTGTAGTACCGACTACTTGGAAGGCTGAGGCAAGCAGGTTGATACTGGAGTGGCTGTGAGCATGCCACTGCACTCTAGCCTGGGTGACGGAGTAAGACTTCAACTTAAAAAAAAAAAAAAAAAAAAAGTAATGGAATATGGAGTTTAAGAATTCAATATTACATTTTTCTTTTAAAACGTATTCTACTTTTTTATTAAGTCAAAGACAACCAGAGAGAGTATTAAAAAGCAGTGGCAGGCACTTATTAGAAAAACTCTATTGAGGAAACATGCTGAAACACCTTTTTGTACAGAGCCTAGAACATCTTATTGCACAAGGGAAAAAAAGCATGAAAGTTATCAAAGAAAACTGGATTTGTGTGAAAAGGACACAGGAGAAATCGATTATTCTGATACTAAAATCAAAGACATTACAAGAAAAGAAAACCACAGACCAATATCCCTCAAGAACACAGATGCAAATCATTAGTAGATGTAAACAAGTGACAAAATATTAGCAATTCAATCTAGCAAAATATAAAAGGATAATATATTATGACCAAATGGAGTTTATTCCAGGAATGTAAGGTGCAGCATTAAAAAAAAAAATTATATACCACATTAACAGAATAAGAGAAAACCATATTAACTCAATGAATAAAAAAAAACACACAAGATTCAACATCTATTCATATAAAAAGACTCAACAAGCAAGGAATAAAAGAGAATGCTCAATCTGATAGAGACAGCTATCAGAAAATTACAACTAATATCATACTTAATGATGGAAGACTGAATAACTTCTCCCTAAGATTAAGAGCAAAGCAAGAATATTAGCTCTCAACAATCATTCATTCATTTTGTAGAGACTGAGTCTCACTATGTTGTCTAGGCTGGTCTCGAACTCCTGGACTCAAGTGATGCTCTCACCTCAGCCTGCCAAAGTGCTGGGATTACAGGTATGAACTACTGTGCCTAGCCTAGGACCCAGTATTTTTTCCTGTCTAGCAAAAACTTCTTGCTATCCACCAACATCCTTTCCCTTCTTCTTTGGTAATAATAGAGTGTATTTAGACACGTAACACTTCGTTCACTTCCCAGCCTCCCTTGGAGTTGACTGCATCCGCATGCTAAGTGGAATTTGACTAGAAGTGACATGTGCCACTTTCCGAACTGGTCCATACAAACTCCCATGAGTAAGCCAGGTGCGGTGGCTCACACCTATAATCCCAGCACTTTGGAAGGCTGAGGCGAGAGGATTGCCTGAGTCCACAGGTTCGAGACCAGCCTGGGCAACATGGCGAGACCTTGTCTCTACAATAAGTCAAAAAATTAGCTGGGCGTAGTGGCGCATGCGGAAGGATCGCCTGAGCCCAACAGATCAAGGCTGCAGTGGCCATGAGCGTGCCACTGCACTCCAGCCTAGGCGACAAGAGTGAGACTCCGACTCAAAAAAAAAAGACAAAGAAACTCCCAGGCGTGCCCTTCGTGGCTTTGTCCCCATCCTGGGGGCTGGAAAGGCCACAGCCAGAGGCCTGTGGAAGCTTTATGCAGATGGAATCTCTGCTGTCGGCCTGGCGACTTGGATAACTGCAGTGGACAGAGGCCTCCACCACCCTGGAACTCCTTCCCTAAACTGTGACTTGAAAAGGAGTCAAATGTTTCTTTTTCCAGCAGCTTAGCCTATCCCACTGAAAACAGCCAATTCAGGTCTTCAGGTACTTTCAAATGCTTGTGGCAGAAAGGCTGGAGACATACAGGGAGGGCTTCTAGTCTGAATGGAGCATTAGGCTAGTGTCAAATCTTCCTTCCCTCCCTGCTTTCTCCTTTTTTCTTTTCTTCTCTCTCTCTTTTTTCTTTTGGACTCTGGGGTCTTTCTCTGTTGCCCAAGCTGGAGTGCAGTGGCATAAACATGGCTTACTGCAGCCTCAACCTCCTGGGTTCAGGTGATCCTTCTGCCTCGGTCTCCCAAGTAGCTGGGACTACAGGTGCACACCACCATACCTGGCTAAGTTAATTTTTCTGTAAAGACAAGGTCTCACTATGTTGTCCCGGCTACTCTCGAACTCCAGGCCTCAAGCGATCCTCCTGTCTCAGCCTTCTAAAGTGCTGGGAATACAGACGCCAGCTACCACTTCCAACCTAGTATTGAATATTTCCGACAACAAATTTAGGGTGAGGCTTAACTTGCAAGGAGAAAGGGAATTCTCTAAGCCCCAGAAGCAAAAGAAACCCGAGCCCCAGAGAAGCAGCCTGTGAGCTGAGGGGATGGCAGCCCCAGGAGAATGGTGATGGCTAAGGGCTTGGTGTTTTGTTGTTGTTTGTTTTGTTTTGCTTGTAGTAACTTAAAAACAACATTCATTGAGCACTTACTGTATGCCAGTCACTGTTTTCAGCTCTTCACTTGTATCTACTCTTTTTTTTTTTGTTGATTCGGCGTTTCAGTCTGTTGCCCAGGCTGGAGTGTAGTGGCACGCTCCCAGCTACCGCAGCCTCGACCTGCCAGGCTCAGGCGATCCTTCCGCCACAGCCTTCCAGTTGTGCACCACCATACCCAGCTAATTTTTATTTTTACTGATTTATTGTAGAGACGATATCTCACCATGCTGCCCAGGCTGGTCTAGAACTCACATGCTCAAGCAATCCTCTCATCTCAACAAGTACTGGGATTATAGGCTTGAGCCACCGCACAAGGATAGTGAATGATTGGAGAGAACTGGAAGCAGAAGAAACAGATCCAGTGGAATTCCTTAACAAAATAAAAAAGAAAGGGAAACGATTGCTGGAAGATTGAAGGAATGTGAACATTCTGAGGCAACAACGGGTAGGAAGACAGGAAGGATCAATGCTGAGTGATCCTCCAAGAGTTGGAAAGGAATCATACCAAGAGCATACATGCAGACATTAACCTTAAATGGAGAATGGGCACTTCTACTGAGTCAAAAGAAAGGAAAAATAGTGAGATAAATATAAAAATCACTATTATGTTCTTCCAATTTGTTTTTGACATTAATATCAATGTTGAATGATTTTACTGGGAAATAGTGACTTTCTCATTGAAGATACACATCCAACATGTTAGTTTGCCACAATATGAGGCAGTGACCTACATATTTGTGCAAATAAATAACAATAAATAGAGGACTTAATTTTAAATATTTCTTTTGTATGTATCTTTAGGCTTCCCAAATCTTACCTGACAAACAATTTTAGAGCACGCTGGAACCCATAAATTGTTCCTCATTGTTGATTTTTTTTTTTTTTAATGTATTGTCGCTTTTGGTCAAGTATTATAGTTCAGCTTGAATTCAACAAAGTAATAATCATTTCAGTGGGATACATAAGGAGACATTTATGTAACAATAGTCCAAACACTTAAAAACTTCTGATAGGTGCTGATTTTATTTGGCTTACACTTTCACCTACATTCAGGAGACACTCTATCTCTAAATCTATCATGTCAATCTGTGTCTCCTTCTCTGTCACCTGTGTCATCTCTGTCTCTGTTTTCATCTTTTGTCTCTCTTTCTATTACTTTGTAGGTTTGGAGCTGGTTTAATTTCCAATCTCCATTTAAACTCTATTTAAAGCTCTTCTTATTTAAAAAGTATTTGTATTAATTAACATTACAGATCTGACACTCTTTGTCTTCCGGGAAAGCCCCTCATTTGGAAGTCATAGGGAAATTTTATTTAAAATATCATAAATAAAATTAAATAGGAGAACACATATCCTCACATGCAACCACCTATATAACCCTGTGTAGATATATTTATTGCAACACTATTCAAAGCAGAAAAATGGAGACTTTCAGAAGAATAGTTTCATTTTTATTCTTCTAATCAGCTCACAAAAATACATTTTTAGAGATCTTTTTTCTCTCCTCTCAAGATATCTATAAATGCAAGCTGTTTAGATAGCATATTGATAAAAATCTTATGATAACGAAAATTAGGAATGAAAAATTTAGGAGGCTAGAGGTTTAGAGTTTACATACCCACTGCAGTTATTACATGTGAGGTAATTGTGTACATAAATCTTTAGATTGGGTTTCAAAAGTTCATCGAAAGTATTTTTAAAGTCAAGAACAGTTTTCTTGCTACAATTATTGATTTGCATAAGTGCACTTCAGAAGAGTAGACCTGAGCACTTGTATTTTCCAATCATTTAAAGAGCACCTTTTGAGATCACATGTGAGTTCTCGTGGTTCAGTGTTCCTGGTTATCAACATTCTGCGCTGTCATTTGCCCCTATTTGTGAAACAGCTTTTAATTGCCACTTTCCTTTCCTACTTAAACAGAAGTCTTTCAAATGAAAATAAAATCTAGCATTTTTTTTCCTTTCATATTGCAAATTTAAAATGAAATGGGTGACTGTGGTCTGAGCAGGCATTTAACTACTTTTCCTTCATTGTTTCATTTTCTTTATGGTCTTTTGAAAGTGTCAATTACCACTTCACTGGTCTTCAAATCATCCTCACTGTACTTGTTGCCTTGGAGTAGGAGGCTAAATATAAAATTTTATTTCTTCCACAAATATTTTTAAAAGATAGAGAACTTGATTTTGGCATTGTTCAAAACTGAATTTAATACTATTTATGGAAATTTTTAAAATTCACACTTTAAAGAGGAGTTTTAAAAAAATCAAGAGACATCTATATATATCATTATCTATATTGGTCATATATTTTATATGTATATGAAGGGGGACCTAAAAATACCCCAGAATGTGTTTATGAAAGATCATGTATTTGTTCTCACATATTTAAACTTTAGTCAACTTCAAAGTACTCTTCTTGTGATGCAATTCACCTACGAAGACACTATTTTCACTACTCAAAACGGTTTTTGATCTCGTCAATTTTGAGGTCTTTTTGTGTCTTTTAGTGCCGCTTATTGTTGCACCTCTTCCACATTGGCAAAATGTTTCCCTTTGAGGACGTTTATTCATCCTGAGAAACCAAAAAAAGTGTCATTTGGGGCAACATCATGTGAATAAGGAGGGCGGAGTACGGGGGTCATGCCATTTTGGGTCAGAAATTGCCGAACACTCAGCACAGTGCGGGCAGGCATGCTTGTAAATCACCCATCATGAAATGGGCAAACGGGTTGAAAGAATCTCCAAAGAAAAAAAATTCACTGAAGCGGAATGGAGTCTCTCACAACAAGGTAGATGATACACTGATGCTAATGGGTTCCTAGAACACTTACCTATTGGGGGAACCCTGCACTACAAGGGGCCTGCCCTTCAAAAAGTAATTCCAGCTTTTTGGGGGTTCCCTTTGTGTGTATCTGTATATACATATACATATGCATATAAGAGAGAAGGAGGGATGCAGGGAGGGAGGGAGGGATGCAGGGAGGGAAAGAAAGAAGGAAAGGAAAGAAGGAAAGAAAGAAGGAAAGATGGAAAGGAAAGAAGGGAAGGAAGGAAGAAAAGAAATCTATTCTTTGCCTCTTTGCTACCTAAAGTTATTCTCTATAATGTCTCCTAATCATAAAATGCAGTTGCCTTCTAAATCCTCGTTGTCATCCTGAACACTTGACAAACATTTTCATAGTGGGGGGGGCAGATT